>CM053038.1:116648753-116666536 GCA_028564925.1 Lithobates sylvaticus
ATATTTCATTCATTTCTATTTCCTGCAGTGTGGATCGAAGATGTATTGCATGAGGTTTTCGTGAACATCACTGTGATAAAGGAACAAGGCTTTTTGCCTTGTCTTGTGCTGGGACTGTGCTGGGCAGCCTTGCCCAGCACCATCCCAATGCACCTGGTGTGAATGGGCCCTAAATCTTAAATGTTCTTCTGTTCAACTTTCACACATCTGGCAATGTTCTAAGTCAATATTCAGAAGAATGTTACACATGAGTTTATGAGAAACCGGGGACAGCTCATAGCTCCTCTTTTGCCTGGTAAACAGATATACAGAACCTTTAAATCATATGTAAAACCACCACTATATTTTTTATATAAACTTTTACTCGTCAATGTCATTTCAAAAGTCGTTTTCAAGATTTATACATCTCCAGCTTTCAATAATATTATACTTTATGATCCAGTCAAGACAGTTCTCATTCAGACACTTTTTGGTGGAGGGTGACAACGCTCTGTCCTCATCTTGCAACTGTGCTCCTGCGTTGTCACTCTATCATGTATTGACTACAGTTGGCCATTTCAGCACACATTATGCTAGCATGGTCCCCAACTTGAAACCTATCCTGAGAAATGTCATGAGGTTATAGTTTGTGTTCATGCATTTAGACTGGTAGGGGTTGCAAAGAGGCAGCAGGAGATTACCAGCACTGAGATGTAACAAAGGATGAAAGAAGGTAAAAACAAGTATTTTAATTAAAAAAATGTTTATGATAAGCAACACTTTGGCAAACTAAAAATCAGTTAGGGTGTATATCTGCATTAAAGCAACACTTTAAGTGACAGTAAAGTCTGTTTTTATTTATTTTTAAAATCAAGTTAAGTAGGTTTTCTTAACTCAAAGAAGATACACTCTCCCGCAGTTTCACTGACGTGTTGGTGTTGCCAACAAGGTTATGGTACCATGCTACATATTTTTTAGATGCTCCTGCATTCACCCCTTTCTGGGACTCGATTCGGGACCTGACCAATATACGCTTGGGAGATAGGCCAGACTTTACTCCACTCCCATGGTGTAGATACAAGAGATCTCTTTTGATACATGTAGTAAGGTAGTTTGGGGTCGTAAACATGTAGTCAAGACCCACCCATATCAGATCCAAAAAATATGTCCTGGAGTGCCAACCCTAATTATATAGTAAAAAAGAGGAAAAGTGTAAAGTGGGCGTTAAACGGTCAACTCCAGACATATGTATTACAACACAGATATATATATATATAAAAATTTGAAATTTTATTATAAACCACAACAGGTGTACAAAAGAAAATATATATCATACATATACATAAAAAGGGGAGAGCTGATCCCCAAAAATACAAGACAGTGATATTGCATAAGAGCAAATGATGGCTGACATGTTTTCATGGATGCCTTCTAGACCTCCCCCTCTTTTCCTTACCTGAGCCCGATCTGATCCAGTGATGTGCACAAGCATGTCAGGTCACCTGAGACCAGGTGACAGGTGCACTCAGTAGGAATTGGAAGTGCACCGCTAGGTAGTGGACCTTAGGACTGACTGCTGCGGATTGTACCCAGGGAGATTCAGGACACAGATCTACTGGATCACTAACACAGATCCCAGTGGGAACTAGAGCATAGATTCCCCAGGGCACAGAGTCTAAGAGCCAGCAGGTGTTCACCAGAGCCTCTAGTGGTGAGGATGGGCTTCGCTGCAGTCTGGCTCCAGGTCGTGACCCCCAGGGTCTCACAGCTCACGCTCACAGTGGACTACAGGAGAAGGAAGCAGCAGGCTGGAATGACAAGGATAGTAAGGGGATAAGGCAGAGGTCAGGGTAAACAGGAACAACAGAATACACGCAAAAGGTTCAGGGTCACAGGCAGACAGGGATGGTCGGGGACATGCCAAAGGGTCAAGATCACAAGCAGACAGGAATAGTTGAGAACACGCCAAGGTCGGTAACAGAGACAAACATAGAGCACACGACAAGCAGGAACCAGGAAGCCGAACACACCACGGATACACAATGGTTGATCAGCACCACTGGCTTGCAGTGCACAGGTTAATATAGGGTTCCCTGATAGGGCCTGGTGTGGAACCATGCTTAGAGGAGAGGTTATAAAACCCACCAGGTGAGAGTGGCTGGCCTCTTAGTTGGAACACATGAGGAGAGGTAAGCAAACAGGGAAAGATTACTGCATAACCATGACAAAGCACAGCAGGCTCCCTCTGCTGTCTATCTTCTTATTGGACAGAATGATAGCAGCCAGAGCAAATCGCTGTCAATCAAATACAGTGACACAAGAGCAGGGGACGGGAGCTGCTGTCGGTGTCAATAGACGGAGCAATGAGACTCGGTAAGCAAGCTTGCACGGGTGCCCCCAGGAAAAGCGGCTTTCCATGGGGGCACCTGACAAAGAGGAGGGGCCAGGGCAGGTAAGTATAGGCATGTTTGTTATTTTTATTTTAAAAAATACAAAGCTTTATAACCACTTTAAGTTTTCTCTACTTGCCAATTATCATAGCATATGCTACTTGACAAGTGTCAAGAGGGCAATATACTGTTAGTAATTTGGAGCACAATTGAAGTGCTACCGGTTTCCCCTTTTGATTCTTCTTTTTTTCTTTTGTTCAAGTCCAGGACCCTGCTTTGGAGGTAGCATAATTTTATAATTTTTTTTTTGGGCTAATTTTTTAGGGGGATTTAAGTAGATACTTTTGATCTAAATGACACCTTTTATTGTGTGCCTGGTATGCTTTATCTTCATTTGCCGTTCTGTACCTAAAATATGCCGCAACTCATCCTGTTCTACAATTATCGTGATAATCGTACCTCCAAGTTCTGTATTACCATTTCCTTTCTGTTACATTTCTGTACGAAATAAAAGTTTAACTTAAAAAAAAAAAAAAAAAAGATACATTCTATTGCTCTCACCCTCTTTCAAAATGTTTTATTTTTTTTGCTGCTATGATACAATATTCTGTTAGAGGGTGGGTATGTTTGGTCGCACTGTATGTAGTTATGTGTGTAGGTATGTAGCCACCCTCTATGGCTAACACCCAAGATGGACTGAGGACTACATACAGCAGGGAAAATAATTATTTGATCCCGTGCTGATTTTATAGGTTTGTCCACTTATAAAGAAATTAAGGGTCTATCATTTTTATCATAGGTGTATTTTAAATGAAAGGGACAGAATATGAACCAAAAATCCAGGAAAAAACACATGATACAAATGTTATAAGTTGAGCTGTAGTTCAGGGAATCCCCTACGAAACAACAATAATTCTGGCTCCCACAGGCTGGCTACAGTATGTGCTCATGTGGTAAACAGATTAGTCCTGTCAATTTAAGAAGGTGCTCCGAACAACAACTTGTTATGTGTATAAAAGACACCTGTCCACAGAATCTCTCTCTTCCATTCAAACCTCACCATCATGGGCAAGACCAAAGAGCTGTCAAAAAACATCAGGGACAAGATTGTAGACCTGCACAAGAATGGAATGGGCTATAAGACCATCAGCAAGAAGCTTGATGAGAAGGAGTCAACTGTTGGAGTGATTATTCGCAAATGGAAGAAATACAAAATAACCATCAATCGCCCTCGGTCTGGAGCGCCATGAAAGATTTTGCCTCATAGGGTAAGGATGATCATGAGAAAAGTGAGGGGTCAGCCCAGAACTACACAGGAGGAGCTTGTGAATGATTTCAAGGCAGTTGAGACCACAGTCACCAAACAAACTACTGGTAACACAATACGCCGCCATGGATTGAAATACTGTAGCGCCTGCAAGTTCCCCCTTCTCAAGAAGGCACGTGTACGGGCCCATCTGAAGTTTGCCAATGAACATCGAAATGATTCAGAGAAGGATTGGGAGAAAGTTCTGTGGTCAGATGAGACCAAAATTGAGCTCTTTAGCATTAACTCGACTCGTCGTGTTTGGAGGAATAAAAATGCTGACTATGGCCCTAAGAACACCATCCCTACAGTCAAGCATGGAGGTGGAAACATTATGCTTTACGGCTGTGTCTCTGCTTTGCCGCATAAAGGTGCCAATAGATGGGGCCCATATATTGTAAAATCTTGGATGAGAACCATCTTCCCTCCAGAACACTGAAAATGGGTTGTGGATGGGTCTTCCAGCATGACAGTGACCAAAAACATACCACCAAGGCAACAAAGGAGTGGCACAAGAAGCACATTAAGGTCATGAAGTGGCCTAGCCAGTCTCTAGACCTTAATCCTATAGAAAATGTATGGAGGGAGCTCGAACTCTGAGCTGCCAAGCAACAGCCAAGAAACCTTAAGGATTTACTGAAGATCTGTAAAGAAGAGTGGACCAAAATCCCTCCTGAGATGTGTGCAAACCTGGTAACCGGCTACATGACATGCCTTACCTCTGTGTCTGCAAACATGGGTTTTTCAAAGTACCAAGTCATGTTTTGCTTGGGGATCAAATACTTATTTTACTCACTGATCTGGAACTCAATTTATTACATTTTTATATAATGTGTTTTTTTTCAGAGTTTTTGGTTGATATTCTGTCTCTATCATTTAAAATACACCTATGATAAAAATTACAGACCTTCATTTCTTTGTAAGTGGGCAAACGTGCAAAATCTGCAGGAGATATATAAAATTATTTTTTCTCACTGTATTATGGGATTTGTAGTTTTTATAGAGCAATGTAGATGACTGCAACTAACATGCACTGCTCATTCCAATAAGGGAAAAAAAGAGAGGAACAAAAGCTCATGGGGTACTTTAAAGGGGTTGTAAACCTACGTGTTTTTTCACCTTAATGCATCCTATGCATTAAGGTGAAAAAACACCTGGCAGTGACCGGCCTCCTTAGCCCCCCGTTTTACTTACCTGAGCCCTAGAACTTGACCCATGAGGATGCGCTGTCTCTCTGTCCGGGGTTCTCGGCTCTTGATTGGATAGATTGATAGCAGCGCAACCGTTGGCTCCCGCTGCTGTCAATCAAATCCAATGACACGGGTGCAAGGGGGCAGGGGGAAGTCCGGCATTTGACCTCTATGGACGCCGAATGCTAGACTCGGTAGCGTGCCCGCAAGGTAACCCCCCTGGGAGAGCGCTTCTCTAAGGGGGTTAACTGATGCAGGGAGGAGCTTTTTTTTTTTTTAACCACTTACCAACCGCTCACTGTATATATACGTAATTTTTTGGAAGAGGGATTTCTCGGTAACGGCAGCAGCTGCTGCCACAACTGAGGTATCCCTCTTCACAGTGAGCGGTTCTGTTTCCGATAATGGTGGTCTCTGCGGCGGGGGTCGCTGCGAGATCACCGTTATCAGCGGCGGGAGAGGTGCCCCCCCTCCCGCCGGTCTCCCGCGCCTTCCGCCGCTTACCGGAGCCGTCGGCAGCGGCGGAGGCGATCAGGTCCTTCTACGTGCCGGGCATAGAGACGAGTGAGGCTAAGATGGCCGCCACCCGTCTCTATACCATAGGAGGGAGGAAGCGACGTCAAAACGTCACTTCCGCCCATACGTCTTAAAGGCACAATTTACAAATGTCATTTTTTTAAATGACATTTTTTTTTTTGCATTTAAGTCTAAATATGAGATCTGAGGAGTTTTTGACCCCCGATCTCATATTTAAGAGGACCTGTCATGCTTTTTTTCTATTACAAGGGATGTTTACATTCCTTGTAATAGGAATAAAAGTGATCCATTTTTTTTTTTTTAAAAAACAGTGTAAAAAATAATAAATTTAAGTAAAATAAATAAGAAAAACAAAAAATATTTTTTTTAAAACACCCCGTCCCGACAAGCTCGCGTGCAGAAGCGAACGCATACGTGAGTAGCGCCTGCATATGAAAACGGTAGTCAAACCACACATGTGATGTATCGCCGCGATCGGCAGAGCGAGAACAATAATTCTAGACATAGACCTCCTCTGTAACTCAAAAAATGCAACCTGTAGAATTTTTTAAATGTCGCTTATGGAGATTTTTGAGGGTAAAAATTTCACGCCATTCCACGAGCGGGCGCAATTTTGAAGCAGGACATGTTGGGTATCAATTTACTCGGCGTAACATTATCTTTCACAATACAAAAAAAAAATTGGGCTAATTTTACTGTTGTCTTATTTTTTTTCCCAGCATCCTCTGGGACTGTGACATTATATGATGGCGGGGTCACCATGTGACATGAGCATGTGACCCGCCCCTTGTCCCTATATAAGTCACATCACAGCGTGTCTCTGCCATTACGGCCATAGAGAGCGTCGTGTCAACATCGGATGAAGAAAGAAGAACAAGAAGCAAAAGGCGGGGGGCGCGGCGGCGACGACAGCGACGGCAACAGAAGCCCTGGCCAACGGCAAGAAGAACAGAAGAGACCCCCGAAGTCGGAACAAGACCCCCAGATGGCGGCGGCGATGAAGAAGAAAGCCGGGCTCCTCCGCTAGTAAAAGAGCTAGGTAAAAGAGCAGAAGATAGCGGAGGAGTCCGGCGAGAAGACCCCCCAAGACGAAAGAAAACCCCCGGAGCAGTGCAATAAAATATTTTAAAAAATTGTGTCTTTTTTTTATTTACACTTTTTTCCTTAGGTGAATGGGTAGGGGTACATCGTACCCCATACTCATTCACATAGGCTGGGGGGCTGGTATCTGGGGGCCTCCTTATTAAAGGGGGCTCCCGGATTCCGATAAGCCCCCCTGCCCGCAAACCCCGACAACCAACGGCCAGGGTTGTCAGGAAGAGGCCCTTGTCCTCATCAACATGGGGACAAGGTACTTTGGGGTGGGGGGGCCACAGGGCCCCCCTTTCCCCAGGGCACCCCCCATGTTGAGGGCACGCGGCATGGTACGGCTCAGGAGGGGGGGGGGGGCGCTCGCTTGTCCCCACCCCCTTTCCTGACCTGCCGGGCTGTGTGCTCGAAAGAGGGTCTGAGATGGATTTGTTTTTTCGGCGTAGGGATTCCCCTTTAAATCCATACCAGGTGACGGGGCTAGTGCGGCGGCATTCACTGCCTTCGCTAGTCCCGTCTACCTGGAGTCACGTTCTCCGTGTGTGAGGCAAGTTCGTTCATTTCAAAAGTCGCGCGGACTAGCACATAGACGGCGGGATTGTCCGCCGGACTGCCGAGTCCAGCGGACAATTTTAAGTCTAAACTTAAAACTTAGTAAAACTTGGGAGGAAAATCCCGCGGGGAAAGTCCGCTCGTGTGTACGCAGCTTTAGGCAGTATTTCACCACAAATGGAATTTCTGTTGCAGAAGATTCCTAAAATATGACTTGTATCTTAGTGCAGACTTCTAGAAAAAAAATTAGCCAATCAAACAAGTAAGAAAGGACATGTTTGGTGTGCAGAACACCAGTGGTGCACAAAATGCCTTCAGGTTGCCATTTCACATTGAATTTTATATATAATTACAGCTGCTGTATATTTAAATCAAGAGGTCATTTTTAATTTAATTAAAATATGCCTTGTGTAACAATTGTACTGTATATGCTATACTACCTTTTTTATTTCCTATAATTTTTCTTCAACGAAAGTTGAGTCATCCTTTAATTGATAGGATCTGATTAAGCGGTAGAGATAATGCTGCCATTTTCTTTAGAAAGAAAGACTTGGCGTTTTCAATAGCTAAGTGATATCACAGTTCTCTTACATTGTAAGCTCTAATGAGCAGGGCCCTCTGATTCCTCATGTATTGAAAATATACTGTCTGCTTTCACGTTGCAAAGCGCTGCGCAAAACTGTTGGCGCTATATAAATGAATGTATAATAATAATATTTGACAAGGAGAACGAATTGTGGGACTTTGTGTGAAGCACATTACCAAGTCGGATGAGTTAATCAGTGTAAACATTGTTATTTATTACAAAAGGTATGCATACACATGTAAAATAATAGAAAAGTAAAATAATATAATAGTAGGGCTCAATAGATAAAATCTAAACAATTCATAATATACAATTGTCTCAACATAATATACATAATAATGGACCTTGGGTATGTAGATCGAAATTGTAGTAGTAGCATATAGGCATAATGACAATGATAGATTGGTTTGTTATAACAGACTATAATATAGTACAGATATTAAACATGGAAACTGTGACGTAGAATCATGGAAAATCTCTACGCGTTTCGTGGTTACATTACCACTCATCAGGAGCAGATGCATAGTTTGGGGGTATCTATAATAGAATAAAGCCCCCCCAAACTATCATTGTCATTTGGCCTATATGCTACTACTACAATTTCGGTCTACATACCCAAGGTCCATTATTATGTATATTATGTTGAGACAATTGTTGTATATTATGAATTGTTTAGATTGTATCTATTGAGACCTACTATTATAATATTTTACTTTTCTATTATTTTACATGTGTATGTATACCTTTTGTAATAAATAACAATGTTTACACTGATTGGCTCATCCGACTTAGTAATGTGCTTCACACAAAGTCCCACAATTCGTTCTCCTTGTCAAATGTATCAGGGATGGAGGTATTTATACGTATTGCCTCATATAAAGTCCCCATTTTTAGCTTTAGTCTTAGTTTTCTTTTCTCGTATAATAATAATAATAGTTCTGCCTGGCTGCTTGCCCTTAGTGACCACAACATAATGACTTTACATATATCTACAAGAACCTGAATATTAGGTAAAGGATTATCCATTTCCACCAAACACATCTCATGGACTGGGGAAAAGTGATCACATTATGCAAAGGATCTAGAATTACCCTTCACATGCAGCCAGAGCGTACCCTTTAAACTCTCGGCAGTTTGCTTTTTTTTGAACTAGGAAACAATTTAACATCTCTGTTGTTTACGTTAATGTTTCCTACCATATAGTCTAATTGGGACTGTTCATTTAAGATGTCAGCAGTAAGCAGCTCTGGCCTTGATTCCAACAAATACATCATGCCTTAAGAAAACTCCATCTATTAGATGTGACGCACAAAGGCCTGAATGATGGGGGGGGGGGGGTGGGGGCTAAGTGGACGCACTGCAATTTGAAAGCAATCTGTTGACTCCTTCATTCTGCTACACAAGCTGAATCGATCACGGCGGTTTCATAGGAAAACATAAAAAAAAGAAAGATCTGAAGTTTCTTTCCAAACAGAGGGCGTCAGATCTTTCTTTTCATGTTCCTTCCACAATGTTCATTAATAATAATATATTTGTTTAACTTAATTACAATGGGCTGTTGCACTGTTTATTATTCTTACTGCCAATGCAGCATACATAAAGATACCGGACTGGCCGTACTGTCAGAACCATATATCCACATAATGATTGCACTTCCACCACTATATACACATAAACACATGTTGTCACTGATATATACACAGTGTGTCAGCATTGTATAGTGAGCGGGGTTCACGACGCTGAGTAGTGCGGATCTGTATGTGTAGACTGTCCGCAGGACGCATAAATACAGCTTTGCTTACACTGTCAGCACCGCATATAAATACAGGTCTGCTTATACTGTCAGCAGGGTATTAATAATAGCATCATCAACCCTTTTTTCTCCCTTTGAACAGAATTATTTTCAGGCTGGATATAAAGGTCATTAGTGACAACATGAAGGTATGGGAAATGGGAACCTGACATTTTTTTAAAATTAATATATTTAGAGTTTACATTCAACACATTCTATATTATAGCTATTGTGTTTTATTTAAAGCTATGGCATTACTGGCATTGGGCCAGCTTGTCACAATGTAAGCACTGTATGTATTTGTGATACCTGATGCGCTTCTGTGGAAGCTGTAAATCAATGTAATAGCCCGAGCTACTACAATAATGGCCGCGGTCTTCTTGTGCTATGTCCAGTGGCATAGCTCCCAACCAGGGGCGTTGCTATGTCTACAAAAGATCCGGGGCTAGAGCCCATAGCAACGTAGTAAAGAAAGTCATACGCTTGGGTGGGCATACACATGTATATAATATACCTGTGTGTGTATTATATCCCCAGAGAGTCCCCCCTTACATTAGGGTCATCAGAGAGCCCCCCCCCCCTCCCCCTTAAATCAGGGTCCCCAGAGAGCCTCCCCCTGCATCAGGGTCCCCAGAGAGCCCCCTTACATTAGAATCCCCAGAGAGCCTCCCCCATGCATCAGGGTCCCCAGAGAGCCTCCCATCTTACATCAGGGTCACCAGAGAGCCTCCCACTTACATCAGGGTCCCCAGAGAGCCTCCCCTTGGGGACCCCTGCAGAGACTCAGGGCTATGGGCCCCATATTCTGGGCTATAGCCCCAAAAGCCACCCCCTAGCGACACCACTGCTCCCAACTGTCCCTGATTTTGAGGGACTGTCCCTAATTTGGAACAAAGTCCCTCTGTCCCTCTTTCCTCATCTGTTGTCCCTCATTTTAGTCTGATCTATATAGTTGTATATAAAAATGCATTATTTATCTTTCAAAAAGTGTTTCCCAGTGCTAAACCGTTTATCCAATTTCTAAATTGCTGCATTTGTATATTTCAAAAGCCAGTATAAAAGAATAGTAGTGGTAAAAAAAACACTTGTGGGTTTAACTAATATTTTTTTTCGTATGATTGTCCTTTAAGGGGGCGTGGCAGGGGGTGTATCCTATGCCTACATACTTCTGCTAATAGGTGTTCCTCGTACCCATTTCAAAAGTTGTGAGGTATGCAGTGGCTGGCTTTCTGCATAGTAAGCTCAGGGGATCACTTGCTTGGGCTGAACACCATTCACAGAACATCTTGTTTTTTTTTTCTCAAGAAATGCAAACTGTTCTCTGACTGGATGAGATCATGTCATCACTGCCCTTCCTCTCCACCTCGTCCAATCAGAGAACTTTCTATATTTACTGAAAAAAATGCAAGGTGTTCTCTAAGTGGGTGGCCATGCCAGGCGAGTTACCCTTGTGCTTACTTTGCAGTAGGGCAGCCACTCGGCACAGCACCAGAAGAATGCAGCTATAACTGTAGTAGCTCAGGCTATTACAGCGATTAAGGCTGCATTCATACCTTTGCATTTCCAGGAACGCAAGTTTTTGCATGCATTTTGAAAATGTGTAAAACGCACTACAAACCCACGTCACCCTTGTGGTGCAATCAATTGTTAATGGCACTCCAAGCACAGTTAGCAGACACAAGTTTAGGCACATGACAAGCATGTGACGCTCCACACCCTAAAAGGTTTGGGAGCTTCTTTGCACATTTGTCGCGCAAATGGTGGCCTATTCAATTGAATGAGCTGCCCCATGTGCAATGTGCAGGAAACACAAAAAAATGTGAGCGGTAACGCAAGTTCTTTAAATTTTGGTTATAAATAAGTGGAAAACGTTCTACATTTACTTTTAAAAAAACAATATGTACCTACCCTTTCTTGGCCAGCGATGTCTCCAGCTTTCATCCTTGGTCCAGGGCCAGCGGTCTTCTTCAGGCAGAATGACATTGACATAATTTTGCCCATTTCTTGGGACACTGCCTGTTTACACACCCTCTAGACAGCACATCATCAGAGAGGCTGGGCTCACAGTACCCCAGGACCGAACAGTGCTTACACATCATCACATGAGTTGCCCAAGATGAATAAAGGAAGGCAATATAAACATTGTTAGAGATTTGTATACACTGCTTAAAAAATTAAAGGAACACTTTGAAAACACATCAGATCTCAATGGGGAAAAATATCATGCTGGATATGTATACCGATATGGACTGGGTAATTTGTCAGGAATGAAAGGATGCCACATCATTTGATGTAAATTTAAATTATCAACCTACAGTGGCTGAATTCAAAGACACCCCAAAAATCTAATTAAAAAAAAATGATGCTGCAGGCTAGTCCATTTTGCTGAAATTTCATTGCAGCAACTCAAAATTCAGTAGTTTGTATGGCCCATACATGCTTGTATGCATGTCTGACAACATCGGGGACTGCTCCAACGACGGATGATGTCCTGGGGTATTTCCTCCCAGATCTTGACCAGGGCATCAATGAGCTCCTGAACAGACTGAGGTGCAACCTGGCAGGGTTGGATGGACCGAAACATAATGTCCTAGAGGTATTCTATTGGATTAACATCAGACGAGCGTGGTGACCATTCAATGGTATCAATTCCTTCATCCTCCAGGAACTGGCTTCATACTCTCCCCACATGAGGCCCGGGCATTGTCGTGCACCAGGAGGAATCCAGGACCCACAGCACCAGCGTAGGGTCTGACAATAGGTCCAAGGATTTCATCCCGATACCTAATGGCAGAGAGGGTGCCACTCTCTAGCCTGTAGAGGTCTGTGTATCCCTAAATGGATATGCCTCCCCAGACCATCACTGACCCACCACCAAACCGATCATGCTGAAAGATGTTACAGGCAGCATAATGTTCTCCATGGCTTCTGCAGACCCTTTTTACGTCTGTCACATGTGCTCAGGGTGAACCTGCTCTCATCTGTGAAAAGCACAGGGCGCCTGTGGCAGACCTGCCAATTCTGGTGTTCAATGCCAATCAAGCTCCACAGTGTCGGGCATTGAACACAGGGTCCACTAATGGACGTCGGGCCCTCAGGAAACCCTCATGAAGCCTGTTTCTGCTTGCTTTGTCAGAAACATTCACACCAGTGGCCTGGTGGAGGTCATCTTGTAGGGCTACGGCAGTGCTCATCCTGTTCCTCCTTGCACAAAGGAGCAGATACCGATCCTGCTGATGGGTTAAGGACTTTCTACGGCTGCCATCCTGGAGGAGCTGGACTGCCTGTGCAACCTCTATAGGGTCCAAATATTGCCTCATGCTACCAGTAGTGACACTAAGCCTAGCCAAATGCAAAACTAGTGAAAAACTGTCAGAAAAGACAAATAGGGAAATTATGTCAGTGGCCTCAACCTGTAAAATCATTCCTGTTTTGGAGGTCATCTCATTGTTGCCCATCTAGTGCACCTGTTGTTAATTTCATTAACACCAATGCAGCTGAAACTGATTAACAACCCTCTCTGCTACTTAAAGTGGAGGGCCACCCTAAAAAAAAAAAAACTTGATAAAAAGGTTAATAAAAATTTAAAATGAAAAAAAAATAAAAAATATTTTTTTTTTTACTTACCAGAAATGGCTGTTGCTAGGCAGATTGTTCTAATCTGCCTCTTCCTGTTCCGCAGCACTGTTCTGTTTTCTGCTCCTACACCATCTTCTAGTGAATGGGGCGCGGTGTGTTATGGGAACTGTGTCCCACAACACATCGACGACTCGCGCATGCTCAGTAGGCTGCGCAACGACTTGCGCATGCGCAGTAGGAACCGTCAGTGAAGCCGTAGTCTTCGCTGCCCGTTTCCATTACTGAGGATGGCGGCGCTGAGACTGGAGCGTCAAGGGACATCTCGGCCTCCACGACCGACGCGGGCGCCCTGGGAGGGTAAGTGTACTTATTAAAAGTCAGCAGCTACCTTTTTTTTCAGCTGCTGACTTTTAAAAAAAATTTTTTTTGCTGAAACACCCCTTTAACTGACTATATCAATATTTAATTAGAGTTTAATTAACTTGATGCTATACTCTGATTAAAAAGTGTTCCTTTATTTTTTTGAGCAGTGTATTTCCCCACTCTAGTAAAGACGTGTGTTTGTCTGTGTTCGCAGTCCGCATACTGTCCTGACAGGAAATGAGGGGAGATCTACCCAAATGTTACACACAGATGGCATTGACAAATAAAAGGTTTTGGCCGAAATTAAGCTTTATATTAAAGATTTCATCCAAACTAAGAAATTATATAACATTTTATTTAACTACAGCCCGGGAAGGTTTACCCCCTTAATGACCAGGCCATTTTTTGCAATACGGCACTGCGTTACTTTAACGGAAAATTGTGTGGTCGTGCGAAGCTGTACCCAAATACAATTGATGTCCTTTTTTTCCCACAA
Organism: Lithobates sylvaticus; assembly: GCA_028564925.1. NCBI lineage: Eukaryota > Metazoa > Chordata > Amphibia > Anura > Ranidae > Lithobates > Lithobates sylvaticus. Next base: position 116,662,613 of record CM053038.1, read on the forward strand.
AGAGCTTTCTTTTGGTGGTATTTGATCACCTCTGCGAAAAAAACAAAACAATATTGTTTTCTTTCTGCTATAATACATATCCAATAAAAAAATTGAAAAAAATCAAATTTCTTCATCAATTTAGGACAATATCTATTCTGCTACATATTTTTGGTAAAAAAAATCCAGATAAGTGTATAATGATTGGTTTGCGCAAAAGTTATAGCGTCTACAAATGATGGGATATTTTTATGTTTTTTTTTTACTAGTAATGGCGGCAAATAGCAATTTTTAGCAGGACTGAGACATTGCGGCGGAAAAATCTGACACCTAACTGACACTTTTTTGGGGACCAGTGACACTAATACAGTGATCAGTGCTAAATATGCACTGTTACTGTACTAATGACACTGGCAGGGAAGGGGTTAACACTAGGGGCGATCAAAGGGTTAAGTGTGTCCATAGGGGGTGCTTACTGTGTGGGGATTGCTCTGACTGGGAGAACACAGAGATCCATGTTCCTGCTTAGCAGGAACACAAGATCTCTACGTTCTCCCAAGTCAGAACGGCAATCTGCCTTGTTTACATAGGCAGATCGCCTTTTGCCTCTCTGGGGAAAGATTGCAGGTGGCCAGAGGACATCACGTTCGCTGGACCCGCTGATTGGCTCCCCCTCTGGCCAATCAGCATGATCGCTCGCTCCCAGAGGCTACTGCATGAAGCGACGTACAGGTATGCTGTTGCATGCAGCCGGGCCACCTTGCCGCAGTAAATGTGCGGAAGGCGGTCCGAAAGTGGTTAAGCTATCACAAGCCACAGGGTATTCCAAAAGTCGCCATACATAGGGAAAATGGCAAATTGTATCTAAATATACCTTTATTTACAAAATATTCTCTATGTATTGGCCACCTCTTTCTACACACACGCACAAAGTCGCCTCCTATGCCCCGTCATATTGAAAAGAAGATGGGAACGCTCCATCTTTGTTTAGGAGAGATGGCATTATGTTATCTTGTAGCATGTTTAATAAAGGTCGGCAGTAATATATATATATATATATATATATATATATATATATATATATATATATATATATATATATATATAGTATAATTATTATTACTATAATAATAAAATTTAATAGGAGTTTGCTAGTTATTTTATATGTATGGAGACTTTTGGGAGTTCCGCTGCAATCTACCCATCAATCGCAGACAGCTGGTGGGTAGATCACATCCCCAGACGGAGAGAGAAAGAGAGAGAGAAAGAGAAAGAGAGAGAGATTTCCTGCATTGTGGCCATTTGGGAGGGTCTACTAAGGTTATCTGTAAAAAAACACTTCTAAATGCAGACGCTACTAAACGCGCATAAACACGTTTTTAAACTTTGGTTACTAGCTGTCAAGTTCCAACGTTCAGAAGAGTTTTTCAAATGTCCTGTGTACATGAAGCCTAAAAAGAAAACATATCTTTGCAATACATGCACATTTCCCTTCCATTTGTCTCTTAAAAAATCTGAAAACACAAAAAATACCTGTTAATTTTTCCAAAAAGCCATTGTGCTAGCTGACAACTCTGCCTCTGCTGTGCTGTTAGCCCTACTGGATTGCAGCACACCTCCCCCTATGTAATGAAGATAATGAGAGAGGGAGGTGTTCTGTAGTCCGGCAGAGGAGAACTGGGCATATCTGACAACACTGCCTGGGGTTTTAGTGCAGCAGAGGAAGGATTGGCAGCTTAACCGCTTAACGACCGCCTCCTGCACATATACGTCAGCAGAATGGCACGGCCAGGCAAAACCACGTACAGGTACGTGGCCCTTTAATTGCCTGGCCGTGGGTCGTGAGACCAGCGGACCCGATCGCCGATGGTGTCCCGCGATCGGGTCACAGAGCTGATGTACGGGGAGAGGTCTGTGTAAACAAACCTCTCCCCACGCTTCCTACTCTGCCTGCCATTGATCGGCTGTTCCCGGTCATCGGGAAAGCCGATCAATGACGTCAGACGTCAGCCCCGCCCCCTAATGTAAAAAAACACACACGTCACAGCCATAACCCCTCCCCTCCCCCTAGTGGTTAACTCTTTCACTGCCAGTGTCATTTATACATGAATCAATGCATTTAAATAGCATTGATTGCTGTATAAATGACAATGGTCCCAAAAATGTGTCAAAAATGTCCGATGTGTCCGCCATAATGTCGCAGTCACAATAAAAATCGCTGATCGCCGCCATTACTAGTAAAAAAAAAAAAAATTTATAAAAATGCTATAAAACTATCCCCTATTTTGTAAACGCTATAAATTTTGCGCAAACCAATCAATAATCGCTAATTGCAATTTTTTTTAAAGAAATATGAAGAAGAATACGTATCGGCCTAAACTGAGGGAAAAAAAAGTTTTTTTATATATTTTTTGGGGATATTTATTATAGCAAAAAGCCAAAAAGTATTGAATTTTTTTCAAAATTGTCGCTCTATTTTTGTTTATAGCGCAAAAAATAAAAACCGCAGGGGCGATCAAATACCACCAAAAGAAAGCTCTATTTGTGGCAAAAAAAGGACGCCAATTTTGTTTGGGAGCCACGTCGCACGACCGCGCAATTATCAGTTAAAGTGACGCAGTGCCGAATCGCAAAAAGGGGCCTGGTCCTTTGGCTGCCAATTGGTCCGGGCTGAAGTATATTTGACAGATCAACATGTATTTTTAAAAGGGATAAAACATGGTGTCTGTTTTATTTTTATTTTATTTCGCCTATTTATATGCTTTAAGAGGTATGCCAGGATGCTTCTAGATGTGACCATTCTCTCTCTCTCTCTCGCCTTATAGTTTTTGGTCAAACATATGGTTCAACTCCCACCAGAACAAATTTTAACCAGCACAGGGATAAAATTAGACAAAATACTCCTCCCCTCAAGTCTAATGTCTGCAAAGGGACTTTTTTATGTTGGTCAAAGTGACTGATTATTGTCCAATGTAAACAATTATGATACCCCCCTAGGACACATGTACAGAAAATTGTGTAGGAAACAATCTCAATCTTGGGTCAGAAAAGTAGAAAGAAAAAAAGTCAACTGGTTGGGTTGGAAATTTCCAGCCAGTTATATGCTGCTCCCTGCGGTGATTCCTGAGCAGGTCTAAAAGCTGGGTATTGGCAGCAAAGGATAAGCTATACATCAGATGTATGTGTCACAAGAAGAAAGTCATAAGTGACCACATCATTATTACACAAATGGCAAGAAGCAACTTTATGCTGGCCATACACCTAGACATTTTCAATCTCAACTAGTTTATGGTCATTGATACAATTAAAAGTGATTAAAAGGACAAAAACAACCTACCATTAACAAATAGGTTGGATTTTAAAATACTGTAAATGTAACACAGTGAAACAAAAGTTGTTTTTAACTAGAGACTGATCAAAAACAGGCATCCCATCAAGCACTCAGTGTTGGCTACACATCATTGCTTTGCACCAGCTTCCTGACAGTGGTGGCCCATCCCTGTGTTGGCCAATTGAATTTTCCATCAGGGGTGCACATGACAAAATGACAATGCAGGTGTACATGTGGGAGACAGATGTCACCCTACAACAAGAAGTGCCTAAACAATGGCCTTCATGACAGGAAGAACCAAGAGTTACCAAGAATATTTTAATGACGGCTCCAGATCTAAAAAAAATTAAAATACACTAAAAGACACTGAGCACATCGCTACAAGACAACCATAGCTCCCAACTGTCCCTGATTTCGAGAGACTGTCCCTGATTTGGAGCAATGTCCCTCTTTCCCCCTCATTTTGGTCTAATCTATATAGTTGTATATAAAATGCACTTTTTATCTTTCAAAAAGTGTTTCCATTGCTAAACCTTTCATCCAAATTCTAAATAGGTGCATTTGTAAATTTTAAAAGCCAATATAAAGAAATAGTAGTGGTAAAAAAAGCTGTT
>CM053038.1:116667023-116712023 GCA_028564925.1 Lithobates sylvaticus
CCAATCGGCCCCTTACCTCCTCCGCACCGATCACAGCTGCCCACCGGGCATCAGCCGATAGGAGAGTCCCCGGCTTCGGCCTAGTCCCGGCCATCCGCCTCCCCAATCGCCTCTTCAGCCCTCTTTTTTGGTCCAACTGGGCTGCGGCGAGTCCCCCCCCCCCCCTCGCCTCCAAGCCCTCAAGCCCTCCAACACTCACCGAAGAACCGGGAGCCATCAGAGCCAGGACAGGCAGCAGGTTGGGCCTAGTCCGGCGGCCATCTTGGTACACCCACTACACCCAGCTACTACAAGGACATCCCCAGGACCTCCCGGACCCCCCAGCAGATACTTCGGGCACTCCTTCCACCACAGGTCAGTCCCCTAGGTGGGGTTACATCGACAGCCGCCATCGCCTCGGTTCTAGCTTGATAGACGAGGAAGAAACCGACTGCGGATGAGACTCATCCCACCTCCCAGCTTATCCTTTCCTCCTTTCTGCAGGCCGGCGTGCCAACCCCCTTCAGCACACCCCTACCCAGCAACCGGACTTCATCGCAGAAGCACCAGGCAACACAGCAAGCGCTTCAGGGATTATCTCCAAACAGGTAAGCTCTCGGGACCCCCCCCCCCCCCCCCCCACTAGCAGTTGATCCAGGGCACTGTGGTCCGACCGCCTCTCGGGGTCAGGAAGGAATTTTTTTCCCCTCGCTGAGCAATTGGCCAGCACAGTTAGGGGTTTTTCGCCTTCCTCTGGATCAACGAGAGGGCGGTAGGTTCAACAGGCCCCCATCACCCCTACAGGAACTATTCGCTCCAACTAAGCAACACACCGCAGCTGTCATCAGCAGCATTCTTCTGGTCCAGGATCCCTCGCGACAAGCAGAGGCAGCTGGAACAGCCAGGAACCTACTACCCAACCAAACCAAGTCCTCACACATAGGGCACCACACGATCAACTTGCTGGCTTTAGTCTACGCGGCGGCAAGTCTGATACCTAGACTGATAACAGGACAAACCCGGATCCGGATCAGGATCAGCATCCTCACACATAGGGCACCACACGATCAACTTGCTGGCTTTAGTCTACGCGGCGGCAAGTCTGATACCTAGACTGATAACAGGACAGACCCGGATCCGGATCATCAGCTCAGTCATCCCAGGACCATTAACTTCATCCTCTGGCCATGTGCTACTTTAAATATTCAGCAGAAGTCCTCCACAGACTAAGAAATTCCACCGCAACATTGCCAGCTCCCATTCAAAAAATTCTACGAAAAGAACGTCTATTAAAGACCGACCTACTATCAACCTGCAAAAACAGGAAGATACCAACCCAACCACAACAATTAACATGCGCCATGATCAACACCAGATCTGCAGCCAAACACAGACTAGAAGTACACGACTTCATCACCCAAAACAATATAGACTGCCTCTTCATCACGGAAAGCTGGCTAACACCCGACTGCAACACCATCCTCACCGAATTGGTGCCGGAGAACTACAGGATCCTAACCGAACATCGGATAGGAAAAAAAGGAGGAGGCCTAGCAGTGATTTTTAAATCGCACCTGGCGCTCACCAAACCAATCTTACAGAACCCAGTGCCTTTTATGGAAACATTGACGCTACATCTTCAATCAACACCCCATGACACCACCCACATTCTACTTTGCTACAGACCACCAGGACCAAAGACCAATCTGCTTACACCCCTCACGGAGTTTATCTCAATACACACACTGAAATCCAAAAACCTCCTGGTACTTGGAGACTTCAACCTCTGGGCAAACTCTACCCAAGACCCTATCGCGACCGCCTGCATCAGCCAACTGGAAGAACTGGGTCTCCAGCAACTGATAAAGACCCCCACACACGGATCAGGACACACTCTGGACCTCATCTTCAAACAAAATCTGGACATCAACACAGTAGACAACATACCACTACCATGGACGGATCACCACGCCATCAAATTCAAAATCTCCACCAACATCACCCACCAAAAACAGAAACCTGCAACAACAACTCATTGGACCAGATCGCAGAAAAAACTGCACTCCGATTCCTTCAAAACCACCTTATCAAACAAAATAGCAACTCTGAATTTAACCCACTCATCGGAGCAAACTCTCAGCTCCCTAAACAATGTATTACTACGATCAGCAGACTCAGTGGCTCCAAAACGCAGAACATTCATCAAGAGGAAAAACGCAGGATGGTTCAACAGCTCGCTCACGCTACTCAAGCAAGAACGCAGAAGAGCCGAAAGAGCATGGAGAATAAATCACACCAAGGGAAATCACACAAAATACAAAGGGCTGACACAGAATTATCAGAAGGCAATCTTCAAAGCAAAAAAAGATTATTTCTCAAATACCATCTCAGCGGCCTTAAATCGGCCCCGGGAACTTTTTAAAATAGTTGCTCAGTCGATGAACCCGGCATGCTTAGAGCCCCCCGCTAATGAAACCCAAGATTTCTGCAATGAATTATCAGACTTTTTCATCAATAAAATCGTTAACATTAGGAAAACAATTGATCAGAAAAAGACATCCGACGGCAGGCAACCAGAGCAAAAAGTCGATAGCGACACAAACATCCCACAACCACCAAAGTTTTCTCTGATCCCAATCACCACGGATACCACTAAAAACATCATCAAAAATCTCAGAGACAGCACATCCTCTATTGACATCATCCCCACAAAACTCCTGAAAGAATGCTCCGACATCCTGGCTCCCACCATAACGCACCTCATAAATCAATCGTTCAAAGAAGGGATTGTTCCAGGCGCCCTCAAACAAGGCATCATCAAACCCCTGCTAAAGAAACCCAACCTCGACCCCCGGGACCCCAACCACCGAAGACCGATAACAAGCTTGAACAACATTTCCAAGATTATGGAGAAAGCGGTAGTACAACAGATACAACGCCACCTGGACACACACACACTCCTGGATCCGTTACAATCAGGATTCCGCCCAGGCCATGGGACAGAAACCGCACTCCTGAAGATTTGGGATGATGCCCTCGAAGCAGCGGATGACGGAGAATCATGTCTCCTGGTACTGTTGGACCTCAGTGCAGCGTTTGATACTGTGGACCACAATACTCTACTCGTCCGCCTTACAGAAGTAGCAGGAGTCACCGGCTCAGATCTACAATGGTTCGGATCCTTCTTAGGAAATCGCTCTCAGACGGTGAAACTAGGAGCTTTCACCTCTGAAACCCGGGCAATCTCCTGTGGAGTCCCTCAAGGATCACCCTTGTCGCCAGTGCTCTTCAACATCTACATTCGCCCACTCCTCAACATCATCAGAAGATCAGACCTCTGCTTCCACTCGTACGCCGACGACACTCAATTATATTTTCGTATCACCGGACAAAAAGACCATCATCAGCAATTAGGAAAATGCCTCACTATGATAGACGACTGGATGACTACTAGCTCCCTCAAACTTAATGAATCAAAAACAGAACTTCTTATTCTACATGCAAATCATAACCCCCGAACCAAGATCCCTTGGACACCTCCTACCATCTTTGGACGGACCATCACCACTAGGACCAAGGCCAAGAGTCTCGGAGTCATTTTTGACTCAGAAATGTCAATGGATGCCCAAATAGGAGCAGTAGTCAGTGGATCTCACCATCTGCTCCGCCTGCTACGCAGACTCATCCCCTTCATTCCAAAGGAGGACAAAGCAGTGGTAGTTGGAACAGTCATCAATTCTCGACTGGACTACGCTAACTCCCTTTACATAGGATTACCCCAATATCAACTTGCGCGCTTACAACTTATCCAAAACACGGCGGCAAGACTGATAACAGGGAAAAAACCCTGGGAATCCATCTCCCCTTCCCTGATGAACCTACATTGGCTAAACGTAAGGAATCGGGTCGCATTCAAGACCCTCTGCCTCACCCACAAATGTACACATGGAAACGCTCCGCAATACCTTCGCGAGAAAATAAAACACTACACACCGAATCGCAGTCTTCGATCGGCTAATCAAAATCTTCTCCTCATTCCTAAATCCCGCTACAAATCAAAGGGGGAACGGAGATTCGCTGTCCAAGGACCACGGCTATGGAACGCTCTACCAACCGACATTCGCATGGAAGAAAACCATCTGGCCTTCAGGAAGAAACTCTAGACCTACCTCTTCTAGAAGCTTGATAACCAAACCTTGAGGCGATTCAGTTCGCATTGTAGCGCTATACAAGTTATTCATTCATTCATAAGTAGATTTATTACAGTGGCATACAGCAATCTTAAAGTAAACCTGTCATGAGTATAGGGGCTGTATAGGGGCTGCCATTATGGCTAGTTTTCTTTACATTTTCAGAGTAAAGACACATGAAGCACCCTGTCTTAGGCAAAATTTCAATTTTCAATTGTTCTGCTGTACTCAATGGAGTAATGATCAGTTTCCTAGGTCTGGTAGGGTTTCCCTAAGCTTGGCAGTTGATTACTCCTGCCTGCCTTTGGAAGAAGCTTCCAGAGAATAGAAGAGAATGGTCAGTCACTGAAGTTATGAATACATATCTAAAAATTGATTATTGTATTATCATTATATTGACTCACAGTGGATTTAATCTTATTATTCATTGTTATACCAAATAATTTTGATGGTATTTTAGATATCTGCAATTTTATAGCGCTGCTAATGTTTTTGGAATTTTATTTCTCTGACATATTTATTTGATTATTTAAATTTTATTATAGTAGCTGCTTTTAGTGTTTGCCCAAGCAAACAAATGATCCGTGTGCGCTGAGGGAGATATATTATTATTATTATTTTAGTATTTCTCATTTTTTTTATGAATACATATCTGACTTCAGCCAATTCCTGGGAGGCTAGCTCAGTGGACCTTTTTTTTTTCCTGGGGCTGCTGCCCCTGGGATGCAGCATGTGTTTCAAAGAGCTGATGTTAGGCCTCAGCATGTGCCTGGCTGGGGGCCTGAAGGAAACTGGATTGAAAGATATAGCATTGAAGAGTGTTGCATGGAAGCTGATGAGCAACAGTTATCAATAGACATTGTGAGTAGGACCTTTGCTAAAGACTGCAAGTGGACATGTGCTTTTGGGGTTGAATGGCAGAAGTTGCTGAATGGAATTCCATTCTCCCTCTAAGGAAGGCTGCTGTTAGGGGTTCCCCTGGTGAAGTCAAGTGATGGTGACATAACACGTAGGGCATGAGCAGAGGTAGATGAGGGTAAAGGAAGTGACGTAAGAGGAAGTGTTTGTCTGGGGATCAGTGGTTTTTACACTTTTGTACTATTTACAAGTCTATCAATTGTAAGTGTGGTTTCTTAATTTTCCTCTCTGTGACCTCAGAAACCAGATGTAACAAGGATTATATTACTTCTGGCTTCAGTTCTTTGTTTACCTGGCCACCAATCTGTGTCTGATCAGCTGCATTGGAGGCCAGAGGAGAGATCTGGGGTCTAATAGACACCAGGTCTCTCCGTAAATAGGACCTGTCATGGCTCATGCTATCACAAGGGATGTTGTGCAATACAATTCATTAATCACTGCCTATAGCAGAATGGCGGCTGGGCGGTGGTTCAGTTATCCTGACTGGGTGTCATATGACATCCAGCAGGATAACATGTTGGCGCGCGCCTGCAGGGGCACGTAGCGTGGTGATCGGCGATGCTGTGTGTCTGTCTGACACACTGCATCTCCAATCGTAGTAAGGTGCCTCTGACGGAGGCTCCTTACCACGTGATCAGCTGTGACCAATCATAGCTGATCATTGCGTGGACCAGGAAGTGCCAGTAAACGGCATTCCTCAGTTCGTGCTAACAAGGAGAGCGATTGGTGTCTCTTGCTGTCAGAGGGGGGGGGGGTCTGTGCTGATAATCAGCACATTGATTATCAGCATAGCCCCCATCAGATGTGCCCATCAGCTGCCAATCAGTGCCCATAAGCTGCCAGTCTGTGCCCCATCAAAAACGCCAATTAAAGTGCAATGAGTGCTCATAAATGTGCCAATCAGTGCCTAATCAGTAATGCCTGTCAATGCCCTTCAGATGACAATCAGTAATACCTGTCAGTAGCTCAACAGTGCTGCCTATCCAGTGCCATCTACCAGTGCCCATCAGTGTCGCCTATCAGTGCCACCTATCAGTGCCGCCCTACCAGTGTAGCCCATCAGTGCTGCATATCAGTGCTGCCTATCAGTGCCCATCAATTGTACATATCAGTGCCTCTTCATTAGTGCCCATCAGTGCCACCTTATCAGTGCCACGTCATCAGTGCCCATCAGTGAAGGTGAAAACAACATTTTATAACAGAAACATTTTTTTTTCAAAAATGTTGGTCTTTTTTAGTTTGTTTAGCAAAAAATAAAAACCCCAGAGGTGATCAGATACCACCAAAAGAAATCTCTATTTGTGGGAAGAAAATGATAAAATATTTAGTTTGGGTACAGTGTTGTATGACCAAAGTGTGACGGCGCTGAAAGCTGGAAATTGTCCTGGGCAGGAAGGGGCGAAAGTGCCTGGTATTGAAGTGGCTAAAGTGTATATTTTTCAAACAAAATTGCATTTGAAAAACCCACCCACCCATCACTTTATTTTCTTGGACCTCTGATAAAAAAAAATATATAATGTTTGGCCCTTACGATTAATATAATTCATATTAGCAAAATTTGAAGTTGCCAAGCAAATCAACATCAGCAAGGAGAACTTACAACAACTCAAAAAATAGCTGAAAAACCTTTAAAATCCAAGGATGAAAATCAATTCCAACGATTAAAAGAATATATATAAAGCATGGGGTGTGAGTTCTAGCTTATAAGGGTGTGTCAAAAAACATTTAATTAAACCAGAGGTTCAATATATAATGAAACAAAGCATAATAATATCAAATAAAATATGATAATAAACCAGCCAACAAACACCACAAACATCAAAGACGTCACATAGTGATAAATCTCATTTGGGAAGGGTATATGTGCACTGCTTCCATCCCGGAGCAAAAAGGCACCAGGCTCACTGAGGGAAAAGGACCGACCCACATATGGTTCTGCCAAACAGCCAACCCCACTTTTCGTTGTGTCTTCTTGCTGATATTGATTTGCTTGACTACCTCAATATTTTGCGAATATGAATGAATTACATACTGTATGTATTTTTGGGGATGATCAGCAGATAAGGGTCTGTTGTGACTCCTCAAATGTCAGTGAAGGATATATGCTTTTACCATCGATACTAGGACATACAGCCCATATACAGTAAATAGAGAAAGGGAACCACCGCTCAAGGATAGCCCTCCAGGGCGGATGCTCTTCTTCCTATCAAGGAGCCCAAGGTGCTGGCTGATACATACACAATAGGCAGGAAATGGTAGAAAAACTCTGGACAGCCGCACACCGGAAAAAGACTTAAAATCTTTGTGTTGTTTATTAAAATTCAAGGGTCACATCACATCAAATGGTCCACAGCAAACAAAAAGGGGTACAAAAGCTGATGTGTTTCGCACTGCAATCAGTGCTTACTCATAGCTCACCGTGGATGCTAAACTTCACAGGACATACAGCCCATATACAGTAGTTGAGATGTGTACAGACAGCATATACAGCTACTTCTCTCGTGCCTAGGGATTACTCAACATTTTAAGTAGCCACTTCAAGTAACACTAAGCAATGTTGAACAGTAGGGTGTCCAGCACAGCACAGAAAGAAAGATTCTAAGATTCTATTTTTTTTTTTTAAATAAGCCAGAGCGTATTAGTATACCGCAAATCACATTCAAGAACTTGTGGTTCTAAACCAGATTCTGGGAACCTCGGCTGTAGGTGATGCTACTAATTCTTCTCTGATGAGTAGACATTCCTGTGGGTTTTCTGTTATAGGAGACTACTTGGTTACGCTGACAGAAGCTTTTGTTTCTGATTATGCAGACAGAGCGCTATCAGCAGGTACTGGATTGCTGCACAATGTTGTCCACAGGAATGACAGTTGCTGGTCTAAATCTTTTACATAATCCTTCTAATCAACCCCACAGATTGCTGTGGTAAATTCCACCTGTGCTCTTTTTCTTGATATTATTTGATTATTGGTATGATATGTTAAAACAGGTAGCAAGTTAAAGCAGAGTTCCACCCAAAACATTTGACACCTTTCAGGGGGGAGGGGGGAATGGGGACCTGTTTTTGACAGGTCCCTTTCCCCACTTCCGGAGATGGTGCCGTGGCGAAGCTCGGCCCCCATCTTCCTTCCTCCGCTGCCGGGCCAATTAGAAAGTACAGCGCGCTTCGTGCATGCACAGTAGGGAATCGGCTGTGAAGCCGAATGGCTTCACTGTCGGGTTCCCTTAGCGGCAATGGCGGTGGCTGCACCCGACAGCTGATCAAAAGATTGGCTGGGATGTCAACATCGCAGGTTCCCTGGACAGGCAAGTGTCCATATATTAAAAGTCAGCAGATGCAGTATTTGTAGCTGCTGACTTTAAATTTTTTGTGGGGTGGGCGGACCTCCGCTTTAAAGTGATTCTTTGAGGTAGGGAAGAACAGTGACTCTGCAGGTCACTGAGGACTTTAGCAAAATTTATTGCAAATTCTTACCTTACAATTGAGTTCCCTAGAGAATGTTTAGCCTGGCAGAAGTAGCTATCCAAAGTATTAATACATTAAAAAATATCAATGACTGAGTATTTACATTTTGTGTAACTTCTTAAAGGGTCAGTCATTCCAGAATAGATTTGTCAGCTTTTGATAAACACTGGAGAGTTAAACCACCCGACAAGGTTATATCTTTGGAAGGACCCTTTTTGGTGAGATATCTGTGCTGAGCTCCTGAATCTGTATACCTCCAGTGTTCATTATGAGTGGTTCTCATTAACCCCGTTTGATTTTTTTTAATGCATTTTAGAATTTATATAGTGGAGAAGGGAACGGGAGGAGCTGGAACACACAAAGATGGTTGAGAACACCCAAGGCTCCAAGGTGGACAGAAACAGATCTAAGAATTATGAAAAGGAGATCTCCCTGTTATCCAAGATATACAAGTCCCATTCTGACACAGATATGTAAAGTATCAAAATCTGGTATAGAGGGACAACTAAAAGAGTAACTCCAATTTTGTTGAGAGAAAAAAAGCATTTCCCTCAGTGCCTGTTGGCTCCTATGTCACCCTGCTCCGCCCTTAAAGTGGTTGTACACCCTGTACAACCACTTTTACTTACAGGTAAGCCTATATTTAGGCTTACCTGTAGGTGCTGGAAATATCTCCTAAACCTCCACGGTTTAGGAGATATTTACAATAAAGCCGTGCACCGATGTCTATGGTGCATGCGCCGATGTCTACGACGCATGCGCACTTTAGAAAGGGTAGATCGTGCCGTTTCTAAAGGGGTCATGCCGTGACTGGCGGCTCCCGCGCACATGCGCGGGAGTGGCATCACACGACTCTGGCCAGTCACAGAGTCGGAGTTCGCGGCCCCGGAAGAAGAGGGGTGTAGATGGACGCTCGCTGCTAGTGGGGACAACGGTGACATCGCAGGCTTCAGTTTCAGGTAAGTGACACATAATGGGCTACTATGCGATGTAAAGTAGCCCATTATGTTTTACCTTTGCATGGAAATTAAGAGGAAGTAAAACCCGTCAGGGTTTACTTCCTCTTTAAGAATACCAGTAAGTGAGGTGGGAGGATTGCTTACTACGAGCCAATGGTATATTTGCTTTATGCCATGATTTGATTTTTCAATGTAAATGTAATACTTCTTAAAAAAAATTGCTGGAATATTTTAAGTACTACACTATGGTGGTCTTTATATGGTTTTAAGTATTAACAGTGCCCACTACAATAATATAGAATATTTAAAGGGACAGCACTGGTTCTGGAATAAAAGAGACAGAAGTGGTCGAAGATATTCTGGACTATCTATACAATTCCCTGGAGTTTGGGAAGGGGTATATAGACCTATACTTCCCTATAGGGCCAATTATTAAAGTGAGGGTACATGTTAAGCACTGAGGTGTATCACTAGTGTGATAACCAGGATTCTGGTTACACTTTCCACAATGAAAGATCTGAATAATGAAGAAATTGTATGAAATCTTTTATTAACTTTTTCTCTCACTGTGAATACTAATATATGTTTGTGGACTTTATTTAAATGTTATGTGTTTTATTTCAGTTTAAATGTCATACTCTTACTGAAAGAACACAGATATGTGAATAGAAGACCAGGTGTCAGCCTTGAGGATTTGGGGAAGAGGCCTGATGTCAAAAAGCCCAATAGGTGCTAACTGCTCTAGTGGCGTAAGTCTTAACTGGAACGTAGGTAATCCGATCCTTGCAAATTTAAGCCTGAACAATGGTCTCTCTCTGCTATGGGCTGAGATGCCCTTCCTGAGCCTATCCAAAATGATAAAAAAGGAAATCTTTCTTTCTGAAAAAAGCAGTGGCTGAAAGATAAGCTTTCACAACCTAAACCACATTTAGACAATGGAGGGAAATCTTATTTGGGTGAAATATAGCCAGAGAGGAACAGAAGAACATTATCTTGTTTAGGATAGGCAGAGACTATCTTGGGAAGATAGGAAGGCCTGGACCTCAACACCACCTTGTCCCTATGCAAAATCACAAAGAGTTTCATGCAGTACAAGGCAACTAGCTCCAAAACTTGACTTGCTGGGATAATAGCTAGAAGGAAGAGAGGAATACTGATAGGCTCATATAGGGGGCTTTTGAAGTGCCAAAAAACTCAATTTAAATCTCATGGAGTCACAGGGGATTGAGCAGTGGGGATCACATAGGAGATCCCCTGCACAAAGGTTATAAAGGAGATGTATGATTTTCTATTAAAAAAAAATACATACCTTCCTCCATGCCACAGCATCTTTGTCTCCTGAAGACTCTAAGCCTGAGACCTGAGTAATCACATGACTGCTGATCTCTCAGTTCGTGGTCCTCTCTGAACAGAGAAGTGGCTGTCAGTCACCACTTTCTGTCCTGCCCCTCCAGCACTCATTAGCGCTCCTGATTGGGAAGAGGGAGCAGCTGGCTCAAGCTCCTCGCAGCGTGCTGAGAGGCTGAGCCAGCTGTCAATCAGACATTTCGGCTGATCTCTACATCTTTGTGGGGATCCTTCCAGAGCCTGGAATGGCTCTGTGACATTAGCCAACAGGAGACTGTAGCCCGTAAAAGTAAGTGCATTCCTATGACCCACAAGACAAGATATGACGCATCACACTTTTGATCAGAGAATGGTAAACCAAAGGTCTCTGAAACCATATGGCAAGGGCAGAGATCTAGCTCTTGGAGGTGCAAAGAGCCAAACGTTGTTCCAGGCCCAACTGCAGGACAGAGAGTATCTGTCCCACTGAGAATCTCAGGGTGTGAAACCCCTTAGATTCACATCAAGCAATGTGATGGTAATAGACCTTGCAGGAAGTAGACATTTTAGCCTATTTCACCCAAACCTCTGCAGCATCTGGACAGTCAGAGATGTTTTATCCTCCAGAGCTTTTGCTGACTGTTCCATCAACAGGAGGTCATCCAGGTTGTCCAGAATGGAAATATCATCAGAGTGCAGCAAGGCCAACACTGGGGTCATTTTGGTGAATACCCAAGGTACAGAAGACAGGCCAAATTGCAGGACCACAAATTGGTAGTTCAAAGGCCCCACAGAAAAATGTAATGAGCATTTGTGAGATGGAAAGATAGTCACATGTGGGTAGTCATCTTTTATGTCCACCAAAGCCAGGTGCCCCTGGTAAAGGGAAGCAATGATAGATCAGGATTATTCCATCCAAAATTTCTGGGGTCAAATGTAAACATTTGGGGTCTGTGAGTTCCAAGAAGGGGGAGCCCCCTTTGAGTTTTGGAACAGTAGACAGGTTTGAGTAAAACCCCAGAAAACTCTCTGCAGCAGGGACTGAGGCTATGACCACTTTGTCCAGGGAGTGACCGATAAATATCGGCAAGTGGTTGAGGGGACAGGCGAAAGCTTGATGTAAAAAAAAGGAGGGAGCAGGAAATGTAAACCCTGGGACATGACCTCTTGAACCCAGGCAGTGATGCATGCAAATGCATGATTTCCAAGCATCCGCAAAGGTTAAAAGACTTCCCCCCACACTGGAAAGGGGAAACACATCTTCGTGCTTCAGGGCTTGTCTATCGGATTTTCCGATCGTGTGTAGGCAATTCCGACACGCAAAATTCCGATGCATGCTCGGAAACAATTCGACGCATGCTCGGACGCATTAAACTTCCCTTTTATATTGTTGAGTAAATTAATTTTGTAAGTAAGCTGTGCAGTCGGAATTTGGTGTGAAAGTGTGTAGGCAACACAGCTTGAGCGGAATTCCGTCGGAATTCCGTCTGAAAAACCGTCAGAGTTTTTTCTGTCGAGAATTCCGATCGTGTGTACGAGGCAATAGTATAGCACTCAAGAATACCAAAAAAAAGGCCTAGAGTAAAAATAATTATTTTATAAAAAGTGTCATCATTAAAGGGCAGAACACTTACATATACCCCAACAATGTATATACTGTATTTGGCGCACTTTTAGTCCACGCTGTTTCATTGTTTACACAATTTCATGACAAACCGGTCAATGCGTTTCATAGATCCCACGCCCAGGATTCAAGACAAAAATGAAATATTGATATATTTAGTCTTCATGCTCTTCTAAGCTCTGATGAGGGGGGTAATGTCAGGCCCCAGCAATAATGAAGTGATTAATTGAAAGGGCAGATAAGGGGGAAAAAAGCTAAACCAGCCAAATACTCTGAGGTAATCAACCCAATATAATATAATTGAATAGCAAATGTAGGTGTAAGGGCGTTATGCGATGACCCCTGGTAGCTTAAATTGTATTGTATCAACAAGGTAATAATATATAAAAAGTTATATCTTTATTACAAAAGGTCATTAAAATACAACATATCAACAGGGCCACATACTAGCCCATACTATATAAAAACATAATGGAGGTAAGAGTCGGGTATCAAAGAAAGTATATGTGTTACGTGGTCCAAGCCGCTTCTTCAGGGCTGCTGTCTCTGACTAGATACTATATAGGTAATATTAACAAACATTCAACCTTCAATACAAAGAAAATACAATACAAACCAGTTCAATAAAAATTGAAAAAAAAAGGGGAAAACATTTAATCAAATATACAATATACATTCATATAGAAAAAACCCTATCCCATAGAGAAAGAAAAAAATGCAAAAAAAAAAAAAAAAAAAAAAAATAAAAAAGGGGGAAATAAAATGAATTACCTCACACTATCATCGCGTCTATTTAGGCTACGGGGAGACAAATATTTAAGGAACCATGTAGGGATAAACCATGATAGCTTATTTGATTCCCTATGGAGATCTGGTAGCTTCATTTCAGAGGTTGGTTTATCCCTATGTGGTTCCTTGAATATTTGTCTCGCCATAGTCTAAATGGACATGATGCTAGTGTGAGGTAATTCATCCCCCCTCCCCTTTTTTCCATTTTTCCTTTCTCTATAGGATAGGGAGTTTTCTATAGTAATGTATATTGTAAAATTGATTACGTTTTCTCCTTTTGTTTTTATTGAACTGGTTTGTATTGTATTTTCTTTTTATTGATTATACACTGCTCAAAACAATTTAAGGAACACTTATTAATCAGAGTATAGCACCAAGACAATTAAACTCATGGAATATTGATCTGGTTAGTAAAGTAGAAGAGGGGGTTGTTAATCTGTTTCAGCTGCTTTGGTGTTAATGAAATTAATAACAGGTGCGCTGGATGGGCAACAATGAGATGACCTCCAAACAGGTGGAGGCCACTGACATTTTTTTTTCCCTACTCATCTTTTCTGACTGTTTTTCACTGGTTTTGCATTTGGCTAGGGTCAGTGTCACTATTGAGGTGATACCTGGACCCTATAGAGGTTGCACAGGCAGTCCAACTCCTCCAGGATGGCACATCAATACGTGCCATTGCCAGAAGGTCTCAGGAGCATGGAGGAGATTCCAGAAGGCTGGCAGTTACTCTAGGACAGCTGGACAGGGCCCTAGAAGGTCCCTAACCCATCAGCAGGACCAGTATCTGCTCTTTTGTGCAAGGAGGAACAGGATGAGCACTGCCAGACCCCTGCAAAATGACCTCCAGTAGGCCACTGATGTGAATGTCTCTGACCAAGCAATCAGAAACAGACTTCATGGGGGTGACCTGAGGGCCAACATCCTTTGGTGGGCCTGGTGCTCAATGCCCGGCACTGTGGAGCTCGATTGGTATTTGCCATTGAACACCAGAATTGCCAGGTCTGCCACTAGCGCCCTGTGCTTTTCACAGATGAAAGCAGGTTCACCCTGAGCACATGTGACAGATGTGAAAGGGTCTGGAGAAGCCATGGAGAACGTTATGCTGCCTGTAACATTATTCAACATGACTGGTTTAGTGGTGGTGGGTCAGTGATGGTCTGGGGAGGCATACCCATGTAGGGAGGCACAGACCTCTACAAGTTAGACAATGGCACCCTGACTGCCATTAGGTATCAGGATGAAATCCTTGGACCCATTGTCAGACCCTACGCTGGTGCAGTGGGTCCTGGGTTCCTTCTGGTGCATGACAATGCCTGGCTTCATGTGGCAAGAGTATGCAACCAGTTCCTGGAGGATGAAGGAATTGATACCATTGAATGGCCCCCATGCTCGCTTGACCTAAACCCAATAGAACAGCTCTGGGACATTATGTTTCGGTCCATCTGATGCCGCCAGGTAGCACCTCAGTCTGTTCAGGAGCTCAGTGATGCCCTGGTGCAGATCTGGGAGGAAATACCCCAGGACACATCTGTCATCTCATTAGGAGCATGTCGAAACATTGTCAGGCAAGCATACAAGCACGTGGGGGCCATACAAACTACTGAGTACCATTTTGAGTTGCTGTAATGAAATTTCAGCAAAATAGACTAGCCTGCTGCATCATTTTTTTCACTTTGATTTCCGGGGTGTCTTTGAATTCAGCCTTCTGTAGGTTGATAATTTTCATTTCCATCAAACGATGCTGCATCCTTTTGTTCCTAACACATTAACCAGTCCATATCAGTATAGATATCCAGCATGATATTTTTCCCTATTGAGATCTGATGTGTTTTTAAAGTGTTCCTTTCATTTTTTTTGAGAAGTGTATATGTTTGTAAATATTAGGTATCTAGTCAGAGACAGCAGCCCTGTAGAAGCGGCTTGGACCGCGTAACGCTTAGGCTTTCTCCAATACATGACTCTTACCTCCATTATGTTTTTATATAGCATGGGCTAGTATGCAGCCCTGTTGATATGTTGTATTTTAATAACCTTTTGGGAAAACAGATATAACTTTTTATATATTAATAGCATGTTGATACAATACAATTTAAGCTACCAGGGATCATCGCATAACGCCCTTACACCTACATTTGCTATTAACCACTTGCCGACCGGCGCACGACGATATACGTCGACAGAATGGCACGTACAGGCAGGAGGGCGTATATATACGTCCCTCCTTTAGCCTGTCCGTGCCATCGGGAGCGCGCTGGGAGCGGCGCGCTCCCGCGCCGGGAGCGGCGCGCTCCCGCGCCGGTCGGGACCCCCGTGAGTCCGGCCGCGGTCCCCGCGGAATCGATCGCCGCGGGGACTCCCGCGATCGTCTCACGGAGCGGCTAAACGGGGAGATGCCGAGATAAACAGCATCTCCCCGTTCTGCCTAGCAACTAGTGACGCCAATCTCTGCTCCCTGTGATTGGAGCAGAGATCAGCATTCACTAGCTGACAGCCACGCCCCCCCACAGTAAAAAAAACACCCCTAGGCCTACTTAACCCCTACACTGCCACCTTGTGGTTAACTCCTAAACTGCCAGTGTCATTTATACAGAAATCAATGCATTTAAATGCATTAATTGCTGTAAAAATGACAATGGTCCCAAAAATGTGTCAAAAATGTCCGATGTGTCCGCCATAATGTCGCAGTCACAAAAAAAATCGCAGATCTCCGCCATTAATAATAAAAAAAAAATTATTAATAAAAATGCTATAAAACTATCCCCTATCTTGTAAACGCTATAACTTCTGCGCAAACCGATCAATAATCGCTTATTGCGATTTTTTTTACCAAAAATATGTAGAAGAATACGTATCGGCCTAAACTGAGGAAAAAAAATGTTTTTTTTATATATTTTTGGGGGATATTTATTATAGCAAAAAATAAAAAATAATGCATTTTTTTCAAAATTGTCGCTCTATTTTTGTTTATAGCGCAAAAAATAAAAACCGCAGGGGCGATCAAATACCACCAAAAGAAAGCTCTATTTGTGGGAAAAAAAGGACGTCAATTTTGTTTGGGAGCCACGTCGCACGACCGCGCAATTGTCAGTTAAAGCGACGCAGTGCCGAATCGCAAAAAGGGGCCTGGTCCTTTGGCTGCAAATTGGTCCGGTCTGAAAGTGGTTAAATAATGTCAGGGCCCCCTAAAAAAGCATTGACTATCGTACTCAAATAGTATTTGGCATAATCTCCATTTCAGACTCAAACTTCTGAGTTTGGTGCTTCAATTTCCATTTCAGAATTTTGTCAGCATAACCCAGGGGCTTATGCCCTATCGGCACCACACCAACACAAGTGCCAATAACTGGAACATAAAACGATCACCTATCTTTAGCTTCAGGTTTCAGCACTATCAATATACCCCCCAAAGCATCCACTTCTTTAGGAAGAGCATGAAACATTTATTTGATGTACTGTATAGTGGTCTTTACAGCATAAATTGCCTTAAAGTGTTTGTAACCCTAAAAAAAAAGGGAACAGAGACCCTGTTACCTTATAGCAGATTAAACAGCATAGTGCTTATGCTGTCTAATCTGCCCCTCTCTGTAAAAAAACCTGACTGATCCTGCCACTTCCTGTGTCCCCCTCTGTGTACTGACCACGAGAACCATGGCATCTGAACCCTGACTACCGTGGTCAGATTACATGCCTCTGTCACCCGCAGCTCTCCTCTGTCCCCCTCACCCCCTCCCTCCCTGCCTGTCAGCTCCTGTGTCTGAGTCTCTGTCTCCACCCCCCTCCTGCCGCTATTAGTAGAAATAAAATATTAGAAATGTTCACTGCCTTTCTTGTTAAAAAATAAATGTTCACTGCCAGCCCCTCTATTATATGTAGTCATAACACACAGGATTAGTGATTTATTAAAATTAAGCTTGTTGACACCTTTTTAGAGTGATCTTAAGGCCGGTCACGTGACTCCCGGCCGGTCACATGACTCCCGGCCGGTCTCCTACTTCGATTCCCGGGCTACAGCGGGAAGGGCCGAGATCTCCCTCTGACGTCAGCCGGGGAGGTCAGGTGGCCATTCAGCCCCTCCTGCTGTAGGCCGGGGATCGGAGTAGGAGACCGAATGGAAGTCACGTGACTGCCCTAAAGATCGCTCTAAAAGGGTATTTACAAGCTTTGTTTTAATAAATCACTAACCCTGTGTGGTATGACTACATATAATAAAGTGTCTGCCAGTGCTTTACATGTCTGTGGTAACAACCACTTTAAGGGAAATTGTATACTTATAATTCTACAATTAGAAGGGAGAGTCATAACAAAAGCAACATTATCTGAAACCAACAGATATTTATACTCATCCCAACCAAATGAAAAGAAACCCAAAACACAGAGTCACACCTGAAGAAGCAGCCACAGGCATCATTCAGATATCTCCACTCAAAATCCAGGATGTCATATGATGGCCTACGGGCGGGAAGTGGTTAAAATCTGAATCAGCAACTTAAAATAAAAAAAAAATGATGTCCTTTAATCCAAATATACAAAAATGTGCAGAACAAATTGTGTCACCAATAGTGAACCTTCTGAATAAGCCCTTACAAAGGTAACAAGTAAAGGCGGTGTTATTATGCTACTGGTGCATTTTTCCTGGCAGACTCTACAAAGTGGAATGGCTTATATGACACTAAGGGCTGGCTGAGTATTGCATTGATCATTTATCTCTGCGGAGGCTGTCGCTGAATTAGATGCAGCTGTTTTTTTCTTAATACTTTATTTTTAGAAGAAAACACATGGAAAATACCGAAACCATATGACATGCAAGTCCAGAAAACATATATATATAAATGAGACTCAGTACTAGGAAGATACTGGCAGGTCAATGAGGCAGATATACATAAAGGTGACCTAGTCTGGTTAAGTAAAGAGTCTCTGCATCCCCTGTGGTATTTTATCTGGTAAAAAACATAAGTCAAAGAATGGCAAAAAAGGGGTCACTAAAACAAAACAAACAAACCAAATAAAAAAAAGGGGGGGGCTGGTGGGAGGGTAAGAGACAGGGCAAAGAAATGAGGGAACCACTCAAACTTCTCTCCAGCCAGGAACAAGCAAAACCCAACGGTGTCGTCTCCAGCTTGTATGATTCAAGTCAGCAGTGCCTTGTAATCCTCCAGAGTATACAAATTTGTGCCAGTAGAACCATTTTCTGAGGAATTTTTCCCAAAGGCCTCTTTCCGTGGCCACCAGGTCTTTCAACTCATTAATTTCCTTCACTTTTTTCAGTCAAACGGCTACAGATGGTGCCTGCGTCTGCTTCCAAAAGAGGGGAATGCAGCTCTTCGCCGCAGTGATCACAAGTGGCAGGATAGAGCATCTATAGGCCCTACCACAAAAAACGGCGGTGATGCAAAAGGAAAAGTGCAGGCTCTCTCTGTAGATCATAGTCTGTGAATCGTTGGGTTATACGATGTATGTCTGTCCAGTATAACTGTAGGCGACTACAAGACCAGAAGATATGGAAAAGGGAACCATCCACATCTCCAGCACCAATCCGAGCAATCAAGGAACAATTTATGAATCTTGGCAGGTGTGTGATACCATCAGGTCAACACATTGAATCCTGATTCTTGGTGCTTGGCGCAAATAGATGTTTTGTAAGAGAACTTAAAAATTCTCTCTACCTGTTTGTCTGACAAATCTCTTTCCCACTTGGAGATACAGTACATAGGAGTCGAAAGGTTGGGGGGGGGGGGTGACACAAGTAGTTGATAGGTCTGAGACACCGCATGGCATAGTGGAGATTTCACTATGTATAGTAACTCAAACTTAGTAAGATGGCGTCTAAATGCGTCTGCTGCGGATAAGGACCTGAGAAAATGGGTGAGCTGCAGTTTTTGCCAGAACGACAATCCCGCAAATGCTGGTTCGTTTGTGATATGTTGTTTAGAAGCCCATTGTCCATATATAAGAAAGTGCTGGGCCTGAAAAAAAAACCTTGGACCTTAGATCCTGAAAACCAGCCCCCTGTATTCCCGGAGCAAAGGCCAGGTTCCTGATCATGGGAGTAAGCGGAGAGGGGTCCAGAGAAAGAGGTAGACCGTAAAATCTTAGAGCATACGCAACATTTTTTACCTACCGCTGGGTGGGTGAGAACCGCAGTGGGTAGGTTCGTATGGCACCATGGCACAGAGTCTAGCGGGAGCCCAGAGAGACTCTGCTAAACCTGTACCTATTGTTTAAGGGGGCCATGACGGCACCGATCCAGCACCCTTGTCAGATGACATGCTGCATGATAAAGGGCAGCATCTGGTAAAGCCATACCTCCCAGCAGTTTTGGCAGTCATAGGATCGTTTGGCTAAGATGTGGAGGCTTCTGAGCCCAAAGGAATAAGGCCATCTCTCGATTCGAAGAAAGGATCCTGGGATACGTATCGGTAGAGCCTGAAGAGGATAAAGCAAACAAGGCATGATGTTCCTCTTGACGATACTACATCGTCCAAATCATGAAAACAAACCATGCTGCCACTTCGAAAGATCTTTTTTGATGGTCGTCAGAAGAGGCGGAAAGTTCAGGGAAAAGATGTCTTCCACCTTATCAAGAAGAAAGATACCCAAGTATTTTATGTTGGAAGTAGCCCTTTTGAAGGGGAAGTTGGTCTTAAGAAGGGCAGCCATGGAGGCAGGCATGGAAATGCCAAGTGCCTCAGATTTTTGATAGTTAACCCTAAAAAAGGATAACCCCTCATAAGTCTTCAATTCTGACATTAGATTTGGAAGGGCAACAAGATGCTGCTGTTTTTAATAATATTATGTAAGTGTAGTAAATGGCACAATAGCGATATATTAAACATTACAACATTAAACACTAAATCTCGTGGTCTTTGTTTCTTTCTACAGTGGTGTGAAAAAGTGTTTGCCCCCTTCCTCATTTCCTGTTCCTTTGCATGTTTGTCACACTTAAGTGTTTCGGAACATCAAACCAATTTAAACAATAGTCAAGGACAACACAAGTAAACACAAAATGCAATTTGTAAATGAAGGTGTTTATTATTAACCACTTCCCGACCGCCCCCTGTATATTTACGTCGGCAGAATGGCACGTACAGGCAGAATCACGTACCTGTACGTGACATTCTTCCGGCGGTTGGGGGGTCCGATCGGACCCCCCTCCGCCGGCGGGGACGGTCGGGATCGCTTCAGGAGCGATCCGGGACGAGGGGACGGCCAGTGGTTTCTGGCCACCCCCTCGCGATCGCTCCTGGCCAATGAAAAACTTCCCCTTCCTGTCTATTGTATAGACAGGAAGGCGGAAGTGATGTCACGCTCGGTGCGCCGGTCTATGTGACCGGAGACGCCGAGCGGCGAACATGTACAGGTTAGTGCACAACACTACACTGACACCAGTACAGTTAGGCACATATTCCACCCCCCTGTCACCCCCTGATCACCCCCCAGATCACCCCCTCCCCCCCCAGTCACAGTGTCACTAATTGCAGTGATCATTTATTTACTGATCACTGCATTTAGTGTCAGTGTGACTGTAATAACTGTCAGGGCAGTTAGTTTTAGGTCCAAGGTAGCCCCCTACCCCCCCCTAATAAAGGTTTAACCCCTTGATTGCCCCCCAGGTAACCCTTTCACCCCCTTTTGCCAGTGTCACTAAGCGATCGTTTTTCTGATCGCTGTATTAGTGTCACTGCTGTCGCTAGGTAACCATTTTTTTTTTTTTTTTTAGGTAACCGCCATGTTTATATAGGTTCATAAATAGGTTTATAGGTCAGGTACCCCCATATTACAACCTAAATAAAGGTTTTAACCCCCTGATTGCCCCTAGAGTTAACCCTTTCACCAGTGATCACTGTATAACTGTCACTGGTGACGCTGGTTAGCCAGTTAGTTATTTCGTTATTTAGGTTCCCCGTCAGGTTTTTATATAGCGTCAGGTACCCCCATATATTACCTAATAAAGGTTTTAACCCCCTGATTGCCCCTAGTTAACCCTTTCACCCCCTTTTGCCAGTGTCACTAAGCGATCGTTTTTCTGATCGCTGCATTAGTGTCGCTAGGTAACCATTTTTTTTTTTTAGGTAACCGCCATGTTTATATAGGTTCATAAATAGGTTTATAGGTCAGGTACCCCCATATTACAACCTAAATAAAGGTTTTAACCCCCTGATTGCCCCTAGAGTTAACCCTTTCACCAGTGATCACTGTATAACTGTCACTGGTGACGCTGGTTAGCCAGTTAGTTATTTCGTTATTTAGGTTCCCCGTCAGGTTTTTATATAGCGTCAGGTACCCCCATATATTACCTAATAAAGGTTTAACCCCCTGATTGCCCCTAGTTAACCCTTTCACCCCCTTTTGCCAGTGTCACTAAGCGATCGTTTTTCTGATCGCTGCATTAGTGTCGCTAGGTAACCAGTTTTTTTTTTGTATTACTGTTACGGGTGACGCTGGTTAGTTAGCTTGTTTTTTATACTGTCAGGGCACCCGCCATTTATTACCCAATAACGGTTTAACCCCCTGATCGCCCGGCGGGTGATATCAATTAGGTTTTAGGGTCAAATAAGGTCTGCGTCGCCCCAGGTTAGTGCCAGTACCGCAAACACCCACGCGCAAAGCATACACCTCCCTTAGTGGCACAGTATCTGAACAGATCGATATCTGATCTGATCAGATCTATACTAGCGTCCCAGCAGTTTAGGGTTCCAAAAAAAAACGCATTGTTAGCGGGATCAGCCCAGATACCTGCTAGCACCTGCGTTTTCCCCCTCCGCCCAGCCCAGCCCACCCAAGTGCAGTATCGATCGATCACTGTCACTTACAAAACACTAAGCACACATAACTGCAGCGTTCGCAGAGTCAGGCCTGATCCCTGCGATCGCTAACAGTTTTTTTGTGGTAGCGTTTTGATTCAGTCGCTTCAGTCAGGAGCTTTTTTACCTGTGAATCTCAAAAAAATAAAAAAAAATAAAATAGTTGTCGTTTTATTGTTCTCTCTCTCACTCTATTCTCTCTCTATTGTTGCTCTTTTTTTTACTCCATTCTATTCTGCAATGTTTTATTATGTTTTATCATGTTTTATCATGCTTGCTTTTCAGGTATGTAATTTTGTTTACTGTGTTTTAGTGTTGAGCATTTTTTTGTTTTCAGGTGCGCCATTCAGTTGCAACGCGGATTTATTTATCTTGACAGCAACAGCGTTTGCTCCCACGATACATAAAGCCGCGACTCCAACGCTGTAGGAGGTGATTTCACCACCACAGTTAAAAAAAAGAGCATATATGCCGAAGCATGGGGGCAGCAGGGGGGGGAGGAGCGATTGGCTCCTAATGCCACGTACATACGGTCGAAATTCCGACCGTGTGTACACGGCATAACTTTTGCGGGAGGATGCCCCCATGCATCGGCATATATAAATGGTGCATGTATGCCCATCATTAGAAGTGGGTGGATGAAGGGAGGTATTCTAATGGTGGGCATACCCACCAATCAATCTCTTTTTTTCGTTCAGCCAAGAGGCTGCATGAAAAAAAAAAGATTACAATATATGTCCAGTATGTTGCTGGACTTTGAATGGTTATACCAGAATGATGCCTGCAGGTTTAGGTATCATCTTGGTATCATTCTTTTCAGCCAGTGATCGGCTTTCATGTAAAAGCAATTCTAGCGGGTAATTAGCCTCTAGACTGCTTTTACAAGCAGTGGGAGGGAATGTCCCCCCTCCCGGATATAAACCGCGCCATTGGGAAATTGGGAAAGCATTTTATCACACCAATCTTGGTGTGGTCAGATGCTTTGAGGGCAGAGGAAAGATCTAGGGTCTAATAGACCCCAATTTTTTCAAAAAAAGAGTACCTGTCACTGCCTATTGCTATCATAGGGGATATTTACATTCCCTGAGATAACAATAAAAATCATAACAAAGAAAAAAAATGGAAGGAACAGTTTAAAAATAAAATAAAAAAGCTAAATAAATAAAAAAAAAAAAAAAAAAAAAAAAAAAAGCACCCCTGCCCCCCCTTCTCTTGCGCAAAGGCGTACACAAGCGTTGGTCTGGCGTCATATGTAAACAGCAATTGCACCATGCATGTGAGGTATCACCGCGAAGGTCAGATCGAGGGCAGTAATTTTAGCAGTAGACCTCCTCCGTGAATCTAATGTGGTATCATGTAAAGGCTTTTAAAGGCTTTTAAAAATGTATGTAGTTTGTCGCCACTGCGTGTTTGTGCGCAATTTTAAAGCATGTCGTGTTTGGTATCCATGTACTCGGCCTAAGATCATATTTTTTATTTCATCAAAAATTTGAGCAATATAGTGTGTTTTAGTGCATTAAAATAAAAAAAAGTGTATTTTTTCCACAAAAAATGCGTTTGAAAAATCGCTGCGCAAATACTGTGTGGAAAAAAAAAATGCAACACCCCACCATTTTAATCTGTAGGGCCTTTGCTTTAACAATATATATAGTGTTTGGGGGTTCAACGTAATTTTCTTGCAAAAAAAAAAATATGTTTTCATGTAAACAAAAAGTGTCAGAAAGGGCTTTGTCTACAAGTGGTTAGAAGAGTGGGTGACGTGTGACATAGGCTTCTAAATGTTGTGCATAAAATGCCAGGACAGTTCAAACCCCCCCCAAATGACCCCATTTTGGAAAGTAGACACCCCAAGCTATTTGATGAGAGCAATGTTGAGCCCATTAAATATTTTTTTTTTTTGTCCCAAGAGATTGAATAATGAAAAAAAAAAAATATATATATTTTTTTTACAAAAAGTTGTCACTAAATGATATATTGCTCAAACATGTCATGGGCATATGTGGAAATACACCCCAAAATACATTCTGTTGCTTCTCCTGAGTACGGGGATACCACATGTGTGGGACTTTTTGGGAGCCTAGCTGCGTACGGAACCCCAAAAACCAATCACCGCCTTCAGGCTTTCTAAGGGTGTAATTTTTTTATTTCACTTCTCACTGCCAATCACAGTTTCGGAGGCCATGGAATGCCCAGATGGCATAAAACCCCCCAAAATGACCCCATTTTGGAAAGTAGACACCCCAAGCTATTTGCTGAGAGGTATGGTGAGTATTTTGCAGATCTCGCTTTTTGTCACAAAGTTTTGAAAATTTAAAAAAAGAAAAAAAAATGTTTTTTTCTTTACTTTCTTCATTTTCAAAAACAAATGAGAGCTGTAAAATACTCACCATGCCTCTCAACAAATAGCTTGGGGTGTCTACTTTCCAAAATGGGGTCATTTGGGGGGGTTTTGTGCTATTTTGGCATTTTATGGCCTTCGAAACGGTGATAGGTAGTGAGGAGTGAAATCAAAAATTTGCACCCTTAGAAATCCTGAAGGCGGTGCTTGGGTTTCGGGGCCCCGTACGCGGCTAGGCTCCCAAAAAGTCCCACACATGTGGTATCCCCATACTCAGGAGAAGCAGCAAAATGTATTTTGGGGTGCAATTCCACATATAACTATGGCATGTGTGAGCAATATATCATTTAGTGACAACTTTTTGAAAAAAAAAAAAAATCTTTTTTATTTTTGTCTTTATTCAATCACTTGGGACTAAAAAAAAAAAATATCAATGGGCTCAACATGCCTCTCAGCAAATAGCTTGGGGTGTCTACTTTCCAAAATGGGGTCATTTGGGGGGGTTTTGTACTTCTCTGCCATTTTAGCACCTCAAGAAATGAAATAGGCAGTCATAAATTAAAAGCGGTGTAAATTCCAGAAAATGTACTCTAGTTTGTAGACGCTATAACTTTTGCGCAAACCAATAAATATACGCTTATTGGCATTTTTTTTACTAAAGACATGTGGCTGAATACATTTTGGCCCAAATGTTTGACTAAAATTGAGTTTATTAGATTTTTTTTATAACAAAAAGTAGAAAATCTCTTTTTTTTTCAAAATTTTCGCTCTTTTTCCGTTTATATCTCAAAAAATAAAAATCACAGAGGCAATCAAATACCATCAAAAGAAAGCTCTATTTGTGGGAAGAAAAGGACGCAAATTTCGTTTGGTTACAAAATTGCATGACCGCGCAATTACCAGTTAAAGTAGTGCAGTGCGAAATTGAAAAAAGACCTCTGGTCCTTTGGCTGCCAAATGGTCCGGGGCTGAAGTGGTTAAAGGTGAAAAAAAATCCAAACCATCATGGCCCTGTGTGAAAAAGTGATTGCCCCCCTTGTTAAAACATACTATAACTGTGGTTGTCCACACCTGAGTTCAATTTCTCTAGCCACACCCAGGCCTGATTATTGCCACACCTGTTCACAATCAAGGCATCACTTAAATAGGAGCTGCTTGACACAGTAAGGTCCACCAGAAGATCCTTAAAAGCTACTCATCATGCCGAGACCCAAAGAAATTCAGGAACAATTGAGAAAGAAAGTAATTGAGATCTATCAGTCTGGAAAGGGTTATAAAGCCATTTCCAAAGCTTTGGGAATCCAGCGAACCACAGTGAGAGCCATTATCCACAAATGGCGAAGACATGGAACAGTGGTGAACCTTCCCAGGAGTGGCCGGCCGCCCAAAATTACCCCAAGAGCGCAGCGACGACTCATCCAAGAGGTCACAAAAGACCCCACAACAACGTCCAAGGAACTGCAGGCCTCACTTGCCTCAGTTAAGGTCAGCGTTCATGCCTCCACCATCAGGAAAAGACTGGGCAAAAATGGCCTGCATGGCAGAGTTCCAAGGAGAAAACCACTGCTGAGCAAAAAGAACATCAAAGCTCGTCTCAATTTCTCCACAACACATCTTGATGATCCCCAAGACTTTTGGGACAACATTCTGTGGACCGATGAGACAAAAGTGGAACTCTTTGGAAGGTGTGTGTCCAAGTATATCTGGCGTAGAAGGAACACTGCATTTCAGAAAAAGAACATTATACCAACAGTAAAATATGGTGGTGGTAGTGTGATGGTCTGGGGCTGTTTTGCTGCTTCAGGACCTGGAAGACTTGCCGTGATAAAAGGAACTATGAATTCTGCTGTCTACCAAGAGATCCTGAAAGAGAATGTCCGACCATCTGTTCGTGTACTCAAGCTGAAACGAACTTGGGTTCTGCAGCAGGACAATGATCCTAAACACACCAGCAAGTCCACCACCGAATGGCTTAAGAAAAACAAAATGAAGACTTTGGAGTGGCCTAGCCAAAGTCCAGACCTGAATCCTATTGAGATGTTGTGGTATGACCTTAAAAAGGCCGTTCATGCTCGAAAACCCTCTAATGTAACTGAATTAGGACAATTCTGCAAAGATGAGTGGGCCAAAATTCCTCTGTAAAAGCCTCATTGCACGCTATCGCAAACGCTTGGTTGCAGTTGTTGCTGCTAAGGGTGGCCCAACCAGTTATTAGGTTTAGGGGGCAATCACTTTTTCACACAGGGCCATGATGGTTTGGATTTTTTTTTCACCTTAAATAATAAACACCTTCATTTACAAATTGCATTTTGTGTTTACTTGTGTTGTCCCTGACTATTGTTTAAATTGGTTTGATGTTCCCAAACACTTAAGTGTGACAAACATGCAAAGGAACAGGAAATGAGGAAGGGGGCAAACACTTTTTCACACCACTGTATATTTGAATTCTGGGAGTGAGATAAGTTAACTCTTTGCTGCCATCGTGGTTTATGTTTTTTGCAGAAGACTGTTAACATTTTCATATGTCAAGCACTTTTAGACCTCTTATAATTAGAGAGGTCTAATGTTGAGGTGAGCATTTTGTCTTGCACGAGGTGAAGGAGGCAGTTTGTGGTGGCACTAGATTTTTGTGTGGGAAAGAAGATCACCTGGGGGACTTTTTGATATATTGCAGTACAATGTTACACCTGGGGACATTTACTATTGGTACCCACAGTTAATTTTGCAAATTTCATAGATTTGGACCGAAAGAGTTTATTATCTGATTATATGTCATTTACATTTACGTTGAACATGGTGTTGCCGATTTATATTTTAAAGGCACTCTTCACATAATTAAACACAGGATGGATTGATATTATATATTTTTATAAATATGTTATCATTATTAAGGTTTACACAAGTGTATAGTTTTTGATTTAGTGCCACACTTTTTTGGGGGTTTACCAGAGGTTTGAAACACTTGTTAAAGGGGTTGTAAAGGCAGAAGGTTTTTTTATCTTAATGCATTCTATGCATTAAGATAAAAAAACTTCTGTGTGCAGTGGCCACCCCAGCACCCCCTAATACTTACCAGAGCCCCATCTTTCTCCAACGATGTCCACGACTTCCTCGGCTGTCCAGGAATCTCCTCCTGATTGGCTGAGACACAGCAGTGGTGTCATTGGCACCCACTGTTGTCAAAGTCAGTTAGCCAATCAGGAGAGAGAGGGGGCAGGGCTTCATGTCTAAATGGACACAGGGAGCTGTGACTTGGCTCGTGACCCTATGGCAAGCTGCTTGCTGTGGGGGCACTCAACAGGAGGGAGGTGCCAGGAAAGCCAAAGAGCTACCGGAGAAGAGGGGGATCCGGGCTGCTCTGTGCAAAGCCACTGGTTTTATAGGTAAGTATAACATGTTTGTTATTTTTAGAGAAAAAAAAAAAAAATTGACTTTACAATCACTTAAAGTGTTGGCTGGCTTTTTTCATACAGGATTATAAGTGGGGCTGCACACACAGTTGTTTTTGAGCTTAATACTCAATCACATGCCAGGAAATTGAACAAAACAGCATTTTTGCTTGCACATAATTGGATGATGGAAGTCCGCAGAGTTTTCCTTCAATTACCAAGCTCTGGTGCAAATGCCTTTGCAGAGTGCAAGTTGGGAGTATGAAACAGACCAAAATGTCTTGGTATGCTGACGCCTTAAGAGTTCCCTTCACTGGAACTAAGGGGCCAAGCCCAACCTCTAAAAAAAAAAAAAAACCAAATGATTTTTTTTTTTGGGGCCTACACAGATTCATCCCAAAGGTGTTCTTTGGTCAGGACTCTGTGCAGGCCAGTCAAGTTCTTTCACCCCAAACTCGCTCATGCATGTCTTTATGGACCTTGCTTTGTTCACTGGTCCAAATCATTTGGTGGAGGGGGAATTATGGTGTGGGGTTGTTTTTTTTTTTTAACAGAACGCTTTTATTAAAGTTTTTGGACAAAACACAATACAAACAATACAAAAAACAACAAAAACTGCTTCATACAGTATAATATATGTACATATAGCACAATATGACTTTCATACCGCCGGCACAGGGAGGAAACATAGCACTATCATCATAGTATTCAAGGTGTCGCTGCACTACATTCCCAACCTATGTCGTTATAAGGTGTAGTTATTACCTAGGTGGGGGGGGGGTGTCTCCACAGGAGTCTTATACTCATGGAATTGCTGGCTTGTATGTTCCCTCATGGGTTTTTATCCAACCCTTCCTTCTTCACCAGGGGGGTGTAGGAGGGATGTGGGAGGGGGGGGGGTACAATTTCCACCTCCGGACCATCCGGGCAAAGATAACATTGGGGTGATTCTAATAGGAGTTGGTCGGTACTCCTGACCGTCGTGTGGGTCCAATATGATATGAACCACCGCATGGGATCCTCCCCTTCCTCAGGGGCCTATCCACACGCGTTGATCCAGTTCGACCAGATCTTGTCGTACTTCTGCGGGCAGTTCCTACTCTCGTATGTGATGCGGTATAATGGTAGGACATTATTCACTGACTTCTGCCAGGATGATCGGGTTGGGGGTTCTTTCAGTTTCCATTTAAGGAGTATTTCCCTTCTGGCGTAAAATAGCAGGAAGGTGAGGCACAGCTTCAGGTAGCGATCCCCCTCCACATCCTCCAGGTGGCTAAGGAGGATGGTTAGGGGGTCCGGTGCGATCCGCACTCCACTAACTAATTCCAGGGTGTCAATCACTGAGTTCCAGAAAGTTTGTAGTCTTGGAC
Organism: Lithobates sylvaticus; assembly: GCA_028564925.1. Taxonomy (NCBI): domain Eukaryota; kingdom Metazoa; phylum Chordata; class Amphibia; order Anura; family Ranidae; genus Lithobates; species Lithobates sylvaticus. The sequence continues at coordinate 116,696,175 of CM053038.1, forward strand.
AGGACCAAACCATGTGGAAGAAGGTCCCCTCCTCCTTGCCACATCTAGTGCAATTAGGGCTCAGAGTAGGGTAGATCCCTGCCAGTCTTTTTGGTGTATAGTAGGCCCTATGTATGAATTTTAACTGTATGAATCTGTCTCTAGCTGCTATCATGGATGGAATAAATGATGTCAAGCATTCTTCCCATTCCTCCTGTCCAAGGGTCGGGATGTCATTCTGCCACTTAACCATGACCCGGTCGCTTTTCACGTCATGGGCCACCGTGAGGTACAAGTACAAGGATGAGAGGGGTTTGTCTAGTCTTCCCGAGATTAATAGTCTCTCAATCGAGTCTGGCTCTAGCCTAGTTCGGGTGGGGAACTGAGCTCTAAGGGCATGTTGGAGCTGGTAGTATCTAAATTGGAAGCTTCTAGGTAGATTATGCGCTAGCTGGAGTTCTCTAAAGGGGGTTATAACCCCTTGTGGCATGACTTGTTTCAGAGTGGTAATACCTCGTGTGGCCCAGCCTGCCGGGTCCGGGACTGTTGCCAGGTGAGGTAGTGACGGGTTAGCCCAAAGCGGGGTGTGGGGTGAGACACAGTCTGGCTTTAGGAGGGCAGCCCTAGACGCCCTCCAAACCTGGAGTGTGGTTTTCATCGGGCACGTCACTGTGGGAGCGGCCTTTGCCCCTCTATATGGGAGGTTGGATAACGCTGCATAGGAGCCGAGGAGTGCTGCTTCAAGGTTAACTGATGGATTTTGGCGTGGTTGCGAGAACCACCACCTCACTGTGACTAGAACTGCTGCCCAGTAGTATATCAAAAAATTGGGGAATGCCAGACCGCCGCCAGCCATGGGGGAGGTAGAGGGTAGTCTTTGCCACCCTTGGAGGTTTCCCAGCCCAAACAAATGAGATGAAAAGACCGTCGAGTTTGCGAAAGAATGATTTGGGGATAGGGACTGGGGTCTGTCTGAAGTAATAAAGGAACTTTGGAAGGTATATCATTTTTATTAGGTTCCCTCTACCCACCGGGGACAAAGGGAGGTTCTTCCAGGCATGGCATTTCTGCTACAGCTGGTTAAGTAGTGGATAAATGTTCCTGTCTAGATATCCTGACAAGTCTCTCCCCACCCTCACCCCCAGGTAGGTAAACTCCTCCACCCAGTGCAAGGGCGTGTTCGTGTCTACCAGAGGGATTGGCCGATTCAGGGGAAAGAGGACTGATTTGCTCCAGTTGATTCGAATGCCCAAAAATCTACCAAATTTGTCGAAGGCAGTCAGAGCTGCCTGCAAAGACCCCTCTGAATCCGCCAGGTAGAGAAGCGAGTCGTCGGCGTAGAGGGAAATCTTTTCCTCAACCACTCTGACCCTCACTCCTCGGATTGCCTCGTCCGCCCTAAAGAGTGTAGCCAGGGGTTCCAATGCCAGGGCAAATAGCGCTGGGGAGAGCGGGCATCCCTGCCTTGTACCCCTCCCCAGCCCAAATGCCTCCGATAGGGTCCCATTAGTGCGTATACGTGCCCTAGGCTGCGCATATAACATCCGTAACCATGTAAGGAATTTAGGCCCGAATCCGAATCTCGCAAGGACTGACCATAGGTAGCCCCACTCGACCGAGTCGAAGGCCTTCTCTGCGTCGAGTGAGGCCACCACCCAAGGCTCTCCAGTCGAGGCCATCGCAATGTGTGTGTGCAGCCTCCTAATGTTGATGTCCGTCCCCCTGCCTGGCATAAATCCTGTCTGGTCAGGGTGAATCAGTGCTGTTATAACTACATTCAGTCTGTTAGCCAGAACTTTTGAGAGGATCTTCGTATCAACTAGGGATGGGCCTGGTGCTCGATGCGAACCCACGTTCGCATCGAGCACCGGGCGTTCGCTCGCTCGGCGAGCCCAGAACTATTTTGGCCGCTCGCATCACGTTCGTGTGATGCGAGCGGCCCCGCAATGCATTGCGGCCGGCGCGGCCGGCGCAGTGCATTGCTGGCTGATGATTGGCCAAGCATGCACTGTGACCCCGCATGCTTGGCCAATCACAGCCCCGGAAACTCGAAGAGCCATAATTGGCTACAGGCAGGACGCCTGTAGCCAATTACAGCTCAGGGGCTGTAGTACACGCCCCCCCCCTATAAAAGGCCGCCACGCCGTCTGCGCCGGTCACATGCTGTTCCGGCGCAGATTGAGCAGGCTAGATCTGTGACACTCTGCTGGATTTAGTTAGGTAGAGAGATTCACTTACAGAGATTGAGTTAGATAGATTCAGTTACAAAGATTGATTGAGAAAGAGGGGCTTGTAGTGTGTTCGTGGCAGGCAGGCAGAGCTCCTATATTTTGTTACCAGAAGCACCTATAGGACTTGTAGTGTGTTCGTGGCAGGCAGGCAGAGCTCCTATATTTTGTTACCAGAAGCACCTATAGGACTTGTAGTGTGTTCGTGGCAGGCAGGCAGAGCTCCTATATTTTGTTACCAGAAGCACCTATAGGACTTGTAGTGTGTTCGTGGCAGGCAGGCAGAGCTCCTATATTTTGTTCCCAGAAGCACCTATAGGACTTGTAGTGTGTTCGTGGCAGGCAGGCAGAGCTCCTATATTTTGTTCCCAGAAGCACCTATAGGACTTGTAGTGTGTTCGTCGCAGGCAGGCAGAGCTCCTATATTTTGTTCCCAGAAGCACCTATAGGACTTGAAGTGTGTTAGTCCCATCACACACACAGAGCTATATTTTCTTCCCAGAAGCACCTATAGGACTTGAAGTGTGTTAGTCCCATCACACACACAGAGCTATATTTTCTTCCCAGAAGCACCTATAGGACTTGAAGTGTGTTAGTCCCATCACACACACAGAGCTATATTTTGTTCCCAGAAGCACCTATAGGACTTGAAGTGTGTTAGTCCCATCACACACACAGAGCTATATTTTTTCTTCCCAGAAGCACCTATAGGACTTGAAGTGTGTTAGTCCCATCACACACACAGAGCTATATTTTCTTCCCAGAAGCACCTATAGGACTTGAAGTGTGTTAGTCCCATCACACACACAGAGCTATATTTTCTTCCCAGAAGCACCTATAGGACTTGAAGTGTGTTAGTCCCATCACACACACAGAGCTATATTTTGTTCCCAGAAGCACCTATAGGACTTGAAGTGTGTTAGTCCCATCACACACACACAGAGCTATATTTTGTTCCCAGAAGCACCTATAGGACTTGAAGTGTGTTAGTCCCATCACACACACAGAGCTATATTTTCTTCCCAGAAGCACCTATAGGACTTGAAGTGTGTTAGTCCCATCACACACACAGAGCTATATTTTGTTCCCAGAAGCACCTATAGGACTTGAAGTGTGTTAGTCCCATCACACACACAGAGCTATATTTTCTTCCCAGAAGCACCTATAGGACTTGAAGTGTGTTAGTCCCATCACACACACAGAGCTATATTTTCTTCCCAGAAGCACCTATAGGACTTGAAGTGTGTTAGTCCCATCACACACACAGAGCTATATTTTGTTCCCAGAAGCACCTATAGGACTTGAAGTGTGTTAGTCCCATCACACACACAGAGCTATATTTTTCTTCCCAGAAGCACCTATAGGACTTGAAGTGTGTTAGTCCCATCACACACACAGAGCTATATTTTGTTCCCAGAAGCACCTATAGGACTTGAAGTGTGTTAGTCCCATCACACACACAGAGCTATATTTTCTTCCCAGAAGCACCTATAGGACTTGAAGTGTGTTAGTCCCATCACACACACAGAGCTATATTTTCTTCCCAGAAGCACCTATAGGACTTGAAGTGTGTTAGTCCCATCACACACACAGAGCTATATTTTGTTCCCAGAAGCACCTATAGGACTTGAAGTGTGTTAGTCCCATCACACAGACCTTTATTTTCTTCCCAGAAGCACCTATAGGACTTGAAGTGTGTTAGTGGCATCACACAGAGCTCCTCTATTTTCTTTGCAGAAGCACCCATAGGACTTCTAGTGTGTTAGTGGCATCACACAGAGCTCCTATATATTCTTCTCAGAAGCACCCATAGGACTTCTAGTGTGTTAGTGGCCCATCACACAGAGCTCCTCTATTTTTCTTTGCAGAAGCACCCACAGGACTTCTAGTGTGTTAGTGGCATCACACATGGCTCCTCTATTTTCTTTGCAGAAGCACCCATAGGACTTCTAGTGTGTTAGTGGCATCACACAGAGCTCCTCTATTTTCTTTGCAGAAGCACCCATAGGACTTCTAGTGTGTTAGTGGCATCACACAGAGCTCCTCTATTTTCTTTGCAGAAGCACCCACAGGACTTCTAGTGTGTTAGTGGCATCACACAGAGCTCCTATATTTTCTTTGCAGAAGCACCCATAGGACTTCTAGTGTGTTAGTGGCATCACACAGAGCTCCTATATTTTCTTCTCAGCAGCACCCACAGGACTTCTAGTGTGTTAGTGGCATCACACAGAGCTCCTCTATTTTCTTTGCAGAAGCACCCACAGGACTTCTAGTGTGTTAGTGGCATCACACAGAGCTCCTATATTTTCTTTGCAGAAGCACCCATAGGACTTCTAGTGTGTTAGTGGCATCACACAGAGCTCCTATATTTTCTTTGCAGAAGCACCCATAGGACTTCTAGTGTGTTAGTGGCATCACACAGAGCTCCTATATATTCTTCTCAGCAGCACCCACAGGACTTCTAGTGTGTTAGTGGCATCACACAGAGCTCCTCTATTTTCTTTGCAGAAGCACCCACGGACTTCTAGTGTGTTAGTGGCATCACACAGAGCTCCTCTATTTTCTTTGCAGAAGCACCCATAGGACTTGTAGTGTGTTAGTGGCATCACACAGAGCTCCTATATTTTCTTCTCAGCAGCACCCACAGGACTTCTAGTGTGTTAGTGGCATCACACAGAGCTCCTCTATTTTCTTTGCAGAAGCACCCACAGGACTTCTAGTGTGTTAGTGGCATCACACAGAGCTCCTCTATTTTCTTTGCAGAAGCACCCACAGGACTTCTAGTGTGTTAGTGGCATCACACAGAGCTCCTCTATTTTCTTTGCAGAAGCACCCACAGGACTTCTAGTGTGTTAGTGGCATCACACAGAGCTCCTCTATTTTCTTTGCAGAAGCACCCATAGGACTTCTAGTGTGTTAGTGGCATCACACAGAGCTCCTCTATTTTCTTTGCAGAAGCACCCACAGGACTTCTAGTGTGTTAGTGGCATCACACAGAGCTCCTCTATTTTCTTTGCAGAAGCACCCACAGGACTTCTAGTGTGTTAGTGGCATCACACAGAGCTCCTCTATTTTCTTTGCAGAAGCACCCATAGGACTTCTAGTGTGTTAGTGGCATCACACAGAGCTCCTCTATTTTCTTCTCAGCAGCACCCACAGGACTTCTAGTGTGTTAGTGGCATCACACAGAGCTCCTATATTTTCTTTGCAGAAGCACCCATAGGACTTCTAGTGTGTTAGTGGCATCACACAGAGCTCCTCTATTTTCTTTGCAGAAGCACCCATAGGACTTCTAGTGTGTTAGTGGCATCACACAGAGCTCCTATATATTCTTCTCAGCAGCACCCACAGGACTACCGACTACAATGGCTGGAAGACCGCCAAGGGGAGGCAGAGCGTGCAGAGCCAAGAACACAGGGCAGGCAGGCTCTTTTTCTAGTGGACGTGGCCGTGGACGTGGACGTGGTCGTGCATCGTCATCAGCACGTGGCCATGGGACACGCGCGTCTTTGTTTTCGGCAGCTGGACATGTGGAGCCACATCATGCTGAAGGCTTGGTAGAATGGATGACCAAGCCCTCCTCATCCTCCTCATCCTCTCTCACCCAGGCTCAGGGTACTGACAGAGCATCATCAGCCATCCCTTCCCTAGACCCACCATGTCCTCCTGAGGAGTCCCCCGAACTCTTTGAGCACAGTGTTGGGTACATGCTCCAGGAGGATGCCCAACGATTCGAAGGCTCGGATGACGATACCCAGCTTGAGGAATCTGGCAGTACTGTTCCACCAGCTGCAGCTTACTGCCAGGTTTGCTCTAGTGGTGAAGAGGGAGGGGATGATGAGGTCACTGACTCCACGTGGGTGCCTCAAGGGAGAGAGGATGAGGAGGAGGACGAGGAGGAGGAGGATGCGGCGTCACATGTCCAACGAGGCAGGATGCCCCCTGGAGGCCAGGTAGAGGCCAGCACAGCAACTGTACAACACCGCAGAGCTCCGCCTGTGCAGGGCGCTGCCTCTGCACGTTATCAGAAAAGTTCTTTGGTGTGGGCCTTTTTTGAGACGAGTGCAGCAGATCGCACCACTGCTATTTGCAATATTTGTCTCAAGCGTGGCCAAAACATCAGCCGCTTGGGCACGACAAGCATGACCAGACATATGGCGACCTGCCATGCAGCTCATTGGCAGGCACACATAAAAGACCCACACCAAAGAACTAAGCGGACCTCTCCTTGCTCCTCAGCTGGGATCTCCATCCCCACTACACCTTCAGTCCTCTCTGAAAGCTGCTCTGAGAGGACTGAAGGTGTAGAATTAGGTGTGTCACAACCAAGTACTTGCAGTACACCGACGTCCGATTGCAGCAGGCAAATTTCCCTGCCCCAGCTGCTGGACCGTAGAAAGAAGTACACTCCCAGCCATCCACATGCCCAGCGGTTGAATGCTAGCCTGGCTAAATTGCTAGCACTTCAACTGCTGCCTTTTCAGTTGGTAGACTCGGCCCCCTTCCGTGAGTTTGTTCAATGTGCGGTTCCTCAGTGGCAGGTTCCCAAACGCCACTTTTTCTCGCGGAAGGCGATTCCGTCTCTCTACCGGCATGTGGAGGGCAATGTCCATGCCTCGCTGGACAGGGCGGTCAGCGGTAAGGTGCATATTACCGCTGACTCATGGTCCAGCAGGCATGGACAGGGACGGTACCTTTCTTTCACGGCCCATTGGGTCACTCTATTGGCAGCTGGGAGGGATGCAGGACAAGGTGCAGTAGTGTTGGAGGTTGTTCCGCCACCACGCCTCCAAAACGCTACTACTGCTACTGGTTGTGACACACCTCTCTCCTCCACCCCCTCCTCTTCTTCTTCCTCCAGTGCTCTGTCCTTGGAACCAGCGGTGCTCCGTAGGCGTACAAGGGGCTACGCAAGTACGCAGGCAAAAAGATGCCATGCCGTGCTTGCGCTGGTGTGTTTGGGGGACAGGAGCCACACTGGGCCAGAGGTTCTGGCAGCTCTGCAGGGGCAGGCCGAGAGGTGGTTGACGCCACGTCAGCTTAAGCCAGGAATGGTCGTTTCTGACAATGGCACCAACCTCCTCTCCGCCCTGCGACAGGGGCAGCTCACCCATGTGCCCTGCATGGCTCACGTCCTCAACCTGGTGGTGCAGCGGTTCTTGGGCAGGTTCCCAGGCTTACAGGATGTCCTGAGGCAGGCCAGGAAAGTCTGTGTGCATTTCCGCCGATCTTATAATGCCAGTGCTCGGCTGACTGAGCTGCAAAAGGAGCTGAACCTGCCCAAGAACCGCTTAATATGTGACATGCCCACCAGGTGGAACTCAACGTTGGCCATGCTGCAGGGGGGCCATCAATGAGTACCTTTGCGACTACGGCACCAGGACAGGGTCAGGGGAGCTTGGTTTTTTTTCCCCACGTCAGTGGAGCATGATCAGGGATGCATGCACTGTCCTCTCACCATTTGAGGAGGCCACGAGGATGGTGAGCAGTGACAGTGCATGCATCAGTGACACTGTCCCTCTTGTCCACCTGTTGGAGCATACGCTGCGTGGGATAATGGACAGGGCACTTGAGGCAGAACAGAGGCAGGAAGAGGAGGACTTCCTTGCCTCTCAAGGCCCCCTTTATCCGGACAGTGTTCCTTCTGTCCCACCCATCACACAGGAAGAGGATGAGGAGGAGGAGGAGGAGGAGGAGGAGGAGGATTGTGTGAGCATGGAGGTGGAGCCTGGCACTCAGCATCAGCAGCAGCAGTCTTTTAGGGATGATGTACAGTCCCAACAAACCAGTGGACTTGTACGTGGCTGGGAGGAGGTGGCTGGCGATCATGTCATCCTCAGTGACCCAGAAGACTCCGGACCGAATGCCTCAGCTAACCTACGCTGCATGGCCTCCCTGATCCTGCAAAGCCTGCGGAAGGATCCTCGTGTTCTTCGGATCAAGGAGAGGGACCATTACTGGCTGGCCACTCTACTTGATCCGCGGTACAAGGGTAAGGTTGCGGACCTTATCTTGCCGTCGCAGAGGGAGCAGAGGATGAGACATCTCAGGGAGGCCTTGCAGAAAGGTCTGTGCAACGCGTTCCCAGAAACTGGGAGGCTACAAACTCCTGGTCCTGGGCGACGAGTTGCTGAGGCTTCGGTCAGTGGCAGAAGGAGCGGTGGGGAAGGTGGACGTCTGACCGATGCGTTCAGACAATTTTTTAGTCCGCAGCCCCAAGGTATGATCGGTTCCAGCAACCATCGCCAGCGTCTGATATACATGGTGCAGGAATACCTTGGGGCAAGGTCAGACTTGGACACCTTTCCCACCGAAAATCCTCTGGCTTACTGGGTCCTGAGGATGGATCACTGGCCAGAGCTTGCACAGTATGCAATTGAGCTACTGGCCTGTCCTGCCTCCAGCGTTCTTTCCGAACGCACATTCAGTGCTGCTGGAGGATTTGTGACTGATCATAGGGTGCGCCTGTCCACCGCCTCGGTTGATCGACTGACATTCATCAAAATGAATCAGTCTTGGATCACCACCAGCTACCAGGCACCTGAGGCGGATATAACCGAATAATTTTTAATGTCACATCCCTTCAAGACTGCCTATGCTGATGCTGAGTGACTGTCCTCTTATGTTCACTGACTATCCTCTTCCTCCTCCTCAATGATCCATGCCACCACACCAGTGCCTAAGGCACAATTTTTCAGCCCCTGTTTAACAGGGGCGTGTACTTACAATTTTTTAAAAAAAATGCTTCGCAACACGTGTGACTGCTGTGCTCCAAGTACAGTATCTGTGAGGGCCGGGTTGCAGTGTTGTGGCACCAGCACCAGTGCCTAAGGCACAATTTTTCAGCCCCTGTTTAACAGGGGCGGGTACTTACAATTTTTTAAAAAAATGCTTCGCAACACGTGTGACTGCTGTGCTCCAAGTACAGTATCTGTGAGGGCCGGGTTGCAGTGTTGTGGCACCAGCACCAGTGCCTAAGGCACAATTTTTCAGCCCCTGTTTAACAGGGGCGGGTACTTACAATTTTTTAAAAAAATGCTTCGCAACACGTGTGACTGCTGTGCTCCAAGTACAGTATCTGTGAGGGCCGGGTTGCAGTGTTGTGGCACCAGCACCAGTGCCTAAGGCACAATTTTTCAGCCCCTGTTTAACAGGGGCGTGTACTTACAATTTTTTAAAAAAATGCTTTGCAACACGTGTGACTGCTGTGCTCCAAGTACAGTATCTGTGAGGGCCGAGTTGCAGTGTTGTGGCACCAGCACCAGTGCCTAAGGCACAATTTTTCAGCCCCTGTTTAACAGGGGCGTGTACTTACAATTTTTTTAAAAAAATGCTTCGCAACACGTGTGACTGCTGTGCTCCAAGTACAGTCTCTGTGAGGGGTTGCAGTGTTGTGGCACCAGCACCAGTGCCTAAGGCACAATTTTTCAGCCCCTGTTTAACAGGGGCGGGTAATTACAAATCTTGATCTAATAGTTCACAGCAGGGCCCATTCCTGCGCCCACCAAGAGTAACTATGAGGGCCTACAGTCTTGTGGCAACACCGTCCACCACCACCGCCAAAGGCCCAATTTTTCTGCCCTGTTCATCAGGTGCTTGCAATTACAAATCTTGATCTAATAACTCACAGCAGGGCCCATTCCTGCGCCCACCAAGAGTAACTATGAGGGCCTACAGTCTTGTGGCAACACCGTCCACCACCACCGCCAAAGGCCCAATTTTTCTGCCCTGTTCATCAGGTGCTTGCAATTACAAATCTTGATCTAATAACTCACAGCAGGGCCCATTCCTGCGCCCACCAAGAGTAACTATGAGGGCCTACAGTCTTGTGGCAACACCGTCCACCACCACCGCCAAAGGCCCAATTTTTCTGCCCTGTTCATCAGGTGCTTGCAATTACAAATCTTGATCTAATAACTCACAGCAGGGCCCATTCCTGCGCCCACCAAGAGTAACTATGAGGGCCTACAGTCTTGTGGCAACACCGTCCACCACCACCGCCAAAGGCCCAATTTTTCTGCCCTGTTCATCAGGTGCTTGCAATTACAAATCTTGATCTAATAACTCACAGCAGGGCCCATTCCTGCGCCCACCAAGAGTAACTATGAGGGCCTACAGTCTTGTGGCAACACCGTCCACCACCACCGCCAAAGGCCCAATTTTTCTGCCCTGTTCATCAGGTGCTTGCAATTACAAATCTTGATCTAATAACTCACAGCAGGGCCCATTCCTGCGCCCACCAAGAGTCACTGTGAGGGCTTACAGTCTTGTGGCAACACCGTCCACCACCACCACCACCAAAGGCCCAATTTTTCTGCCCTGTTCAACAGGTGCATGCAATTACAAATCTTGATCTAATAACTCACAGCAGGGCCCATTCCTGTGCCCACCAGTCTTGTGGCTACACCAACATCTAATAGGGCAAATTTCTGCAGAGTATATACGGCAGGCCCCTACTTTCAAACATCCAACTTACAAACGAATCCTACTTGCAAACGGAAATAGAAAACAGGAAGTGAGAGGAAATCTACCCCTAGGAAGGGAAATTCTATCATGTTAGATTTAATTTGGGAAAAAGGTATCTCCTCTCTACTGATGCTTTATCACCAATCCTTGTTTCAATTAAAACCCCACTTTTCCAAAAACATTTGTCATTGGGACGGAAAGTGAGGTGACATGTTCTGAACAGATGTGCAAAGACAGCAAATGTTACAGGGGTGATAACCCCTCCCTATGTTCTCCAAAAAGCATAAAAATAGATTTTTTTGGGATGGAGCTACACTTCATAATGTACCTGTTCAGATTCTACTTAAGAACAAACCTAAAGCCGCAAGTGGTTTTAAATGGCTTCTTTTTTTCCTTTACAAATGTCATTTTGTGCAAGGACAGTTCTAAACACGGGAAACACATGCCACTTCACAGGCATACTTTGGACACCCCCCCAGGTACCATATTTAAAGGAAAATTTCACTTTTTTTTTTTCACTTTATGCATCATTAAAATGACTGCTCCCGAAAAAACGTTAGTTTTTAAAAGTTCTTTTTGCATTGATATATGTCCCCTGGGGCAGGACCCGGGTCCCCAAACCTGTTTTATGACATTAACATGCATATTGGCCGTTGTAATTAGCACTTTTGATTTCGAACGTTCGCGTCCATTATAACGTATAGGGTTCGAAAATTCGCGCGAACTTTCGGTCGGTTCGAAGGTTCTGGTGCGAACCGAACCCGGGGGTGTTCGGCTCATCCCTAGGGAAGTCGTCCGGTCCCGGCGTTTTACCTGTCTGCATCATTTTGAGGGCCTTCTGAATTTCCTCTATTGTTATTGGGGCATCCAACATTTTAGAATATGTGGGGGTGAGGGATGGAATAGGAATCTCCTCCAAGTAGTTAGCCAGCTCCATTGAATCGTAAGTGACTTGGGATCTATACAGTGTTTGGTAATAGGAGGCGAACTCGCGGTTAATTTCTTCTGGGGTAGTAAGAATCGAACCGTCAGGGGACTGAATCTGTCCTATAGTCATGCCCACCGTCTGTTCCCTAGACAACCATGCCAGGAGGTGGCCATTTTTTTCCCCTTGTTCAAATATTCTCTGAGTCTGGTGAAGGAGTCTTTTCTGTGTCAAGGTCGTCCTGAGGAGGAGAACCTCCCTCAACAGGGACTGCAGTCGTTTGTAAATCTGTGGGTCCTGTGACCTGTGGGGTTGTTTTTCAGGGGTTGGGCTTGACCCCTTAGTTCCAGTGAAGGTCATCCCTTAGGCGTCAGCATACCAAGACATTTTGGACAATTTCATGCTCCCAACTTTGTGGGAACAGTTTGGGGATGGCTCCTTTCTGTTCCAACATGACTGCGCACCAGTGCACAAAGAAAGGTCCATAAAGACATGGATAAGTGAGTTTGGGGTGGAGGAACTTGACTGGCCTGCAGAGGGTCCTGAGCACAACCCAATAGAACACCTTTGGGATGAATTAAAGCGGAGACTGCAAGCCAGGCCTTCTCGTCCAACACTAGTGCCTGACTTCACAAATGTGCTTCTGGAAGAATGGTCAAACATTCCCATAGACACACTCCTAAACCTTGTGGACAGCCTTCCCAGAAGAGTTGACACTGTAATAGCTGCAAAGGGTGGGCCAACTCAATATTGAACCCCACGGACTAAGGCTGGGATGACATTGGAAGCAAGGAAAACAATGTGCTACCACTGGCTATTGCTCCTTGTGTCCACTGTGTTACTATCTTTTCTATACAGGCATACTTTGGCTCTACTATTTGCAACTTGTCTAAAACATTACAAATAGTTTGCACCTCCCACAAAAGATAAAGAGGGTAAAATGCAAGTGCGCTATAAATATGCTATGTGTAGAATGACATGATTATGCCACCCTATTTACAATAGCAACGTCAAAATCTCTTTCGTTATTCACAGTCTATCAAAAGTGACACGAGATGAAGTATAGTGCTGAGTAAGAATCGACTATGCCACCTTTCCCCTCCATTGTACTAGTTGCACTGTACTGAACTCTACTTCACTCCATCCACAACAAATTCATTAATCTCACTAATGTCAGAAATTTCAACCAAGCTGTCCTCTTATGATGAAGAATAATTGGGTGGAGTTTGGATGTGAAGGAACCCCTCAGGCTGTAATCGTGAGTCAGGGATAATCTTTCTTTTATACCAAGGATCACTTTTAATCCTGGATAATCTCAGTATATGCACTCAATTTTATTAACTTATCAAATTTGAAAAACAAAAAGTTATAGTTGATACTATGAGGAAATACAAATGTTTTTACCCTGAGAATCCAAACACTGGACAGATTCTGGAGTAGGAACAAACATTAGTCTTAGGGCACAAATGGTTTTGTGTGGATTTGTCTGTCCATATTAATTTCAGGTGCACCCAACGTCATGTCCATGTGATATGTACCCCAGCACTTTAAGACAACAAGTTTCCATTTCATCAATCATTTACACTGGAACCATCCAGCTCATGTCAATAGCCTTTATTAAAGCTCCGCTTAACATAATGCTGCCCATCCCATAGCAGGTTTACTGCTACAGGACGGCTCTATTGTGCAGAATCACATATATATATATGTAGAATTTGAATAAAAGGAGTGGGTGGCGCTGCCTGTCACCTGAAGAGTGACCTCCAGGGGTGAATCACATTTCTCAGGTGAAAGTGCAAGCGCTAAATTAGATATTGATAACTAAAAGTGTTATGTGCAATATAGTTAATAAATCCGTGTTTAAAGTGCTTATACTCTAGGTCAGGGGTAGGCAACCGTCACACAAAGCCTTTTTTGCTGGCACTGGACTCCCTCTCCATCAGCAGAGCAGTGCAGGGAAGAGTCAGTGAGACGCTAATGCATTCCAATCTCACAATTCCCCATGTCGCACCTGCACTGGGGGGGAAGGCACTGTGCCTCCACACATTGTAAATGATGGGAAACATTGATTGGTTATCTAACTTTGCTGTAGCTGCGATCATCAGCTCTTGTGATGGTGAAGAGATCGGCCACTGCCAAAGCCAATCACAGTCCTGCTAGCCCAGCCCACCATCTGGAGGAAGATGACTCGCTTGGTTGCCACTACCAATCTCAGGAAGAAGGGATTTCACTGTGATTGAGAAAACCACAGGATCAGCAGGATGAGTGTGCCAGGACAGGTAGATGTGTCTCATACTGCTTTCTTGCACCACTCTGCATATCACGCATATCATAGATGAGAAGAGGGTACAGCAGTGAAGCAGATGAGTAGGAGGGTACAGTGGTGGGGCAGATAAGCAGAGGGGGTTTAGCGGTGAGACAGAAGAGCAGGAGGGTACGATGGTGGGGCAGATGTGCAGGGGGTATAGTAGTGGAAAAGATGAAATAGGGGGTTACAGTGATGGGGGCAAATGAGCAGGGGGTTAAAGTGGTTGGACAGAGGAGCAGGAGGGGGTTCAGTGATGGGCCAGATGAAAAGGGGGTTACACTGGTAGGGCAGAAGAGCAGGGGGGTACAGAGTTGGGGCAGTTGTGCAGGGGGTACAGTGGCAGGGCTGAGGAGAAAGGAGGTACATTGGTGGGACGGATGAGCCGGGGGTTACAGTTCTGAGACAGATGTGCAGGAGATAAAGTGGTGGGGCAGATAAGAAAGTGGGTTACAGTGGTTGGAGAGATGAGAAGGGGGTTTAGTGGTGAGACAAAAGAGTACAGTAGAGTGATAGGGCAAGATGAGCAGGGGGTTACAGTGGTGGGACAAATGAGCAGGGGGGTTCAGTGTTGTGCCAGAAGAGAAGGGGTTTACAGTGGTGGAAAAGATAAGCAGGGGGGTTCAGTATTTGGGCAGAATTGAAAGGGAGGTGCATTAGTGGGACAGATGAGCAGGGGGTTACAGTGGTGGGGCAGAAGAGCAGGGGGTAGAGAAGTGGGACAGATGAGCAGGGGGTTACAGTGGTGGGGCAGAAGAGCAGGGGGGGCAGAGGTGGGATAGAAAAGCAGGGGTTACAGTGGTGGGGCAGATGAGCAGATGGGTTCAGTGTTAGGACAGGTGAGAAGGTGGTTCAGCGTTGAGACAGAAGAGCATGGGGGTACAGCGGTGGAGCAGATGTGCAGAGAGTGGTGGGGCAGATGAGAAAGGGGGTACATTGTTGGGGCAGATGAGCAGGGGGGTTAAAGTGGTGGGACAAAAGAGCAGGGTCGTACAGTGGTGGGGCAGGTGTGCAGGGGGTTACAGTGGTGGGACAGAAGAGTAGGGGGGTACAGAGGTGGGGCAGGTGTGCAGGGTAGTACAGTGAGGGGGCAGACTTACAGGGGGTACAGTGATCTGAGGTGTGAAGGTGCAGGAATTGGGGCTGATCGAAGGCATGAGAGTGCAGGATGTTAATTAGTCACTATTACTCAAGTAGTTTACAGCATTAACTTTATAAAAAAATATTTTCGTGATTGAGAGTATGAAGTTAACAATTTTTAGTTATAAAATAGGCATGCTCAATTTCTTTGAAAACATTTTTCGGCACACTGTGCTCAAAAGTTTGCCTACCCCTGCTCTAGGTGTACATATATTGCAGTCCAATATGTGTAAATAGTTGATACATAAAAGTAAGAGTGTGTGTGTCAAAACCAAAAATAAACAAAGTTTATTACATAATCCTTCAGAAAGAACTTCAGAAAAGTTTTCATTAAAAAAAATTTCAAAAAAAGGAAAAAAAGAGACTATATCTCATGTGCATAAACAAATGTACTATTAAGTCCAATATTTAGTGCAAGTTTCAAAAATTCCCATGTGACTTGTGGTGCTCTTAATCACAGATCGCATGTAGAGGGTGACGTGACTTTTGTGCCCCCCTTCATTTCCACACTCAGCAGATCCTTATACCCCTACAGGGGTTGAGTGCATATAGTGGGTATAATAGTGATATCCAGAGCAATCCTCCTCCGTGGCACATCAGACCATGGGATATCCAGAATCTGTGTAAGCCTCATGCAGTAAATATACTTGCTGTGTTAAGAGCAGTCAACTTCTCTGGTATATCAAGACCGTGGGGTATCCCACCGGGAGGAGACTGGGAGAAGAACCGCTAGCACCATTCTCCCCCTTCTGCCTGCAGGGGGTATGCGATTATTCACAGCAGAAGCCGATCTGGGGGTGCCGGGC
>CM053038.1:116714523-116729068 GCA_028564925.1 Lithobates sylvaticus
CTGAGTTCTACTCAAAAGTGGAAGCCCTGCTGATCTGCTTCCTCCTTTCAGGGGGGAGGGGGGAACGGGTACCTGTTTTGACAGGTACCCATCCCCACTTCTGGGAGACAGCACCGTGGTGGCGTCCCACGAAAGTTTGACCCTCCCCCCTCCTTCCTCCGCCAGGCCAGTTAGAATGCGCAGCACGATTCGCGTATGCGCAGTAGGCAACGGGCTGTGAAGCCGAAAGGCGGTTTCCCTTAGCCCGAATGGTGGCGGCAGCACCCGAGAGCCAACCCAAAAATTGGCTGGGGTGTGCTTATATTAAATGTCAGCAGCTACAGTATTTGTGGCAGCTGACTTTTCTTTTTTTTTTTTTTCCAGGATGGAACACTGCTTTAAATCCCATCATCCATCCCTATATAGTCAGAATTAAAGTGTATGCAAACTCAATAACACACTGGAGGAGATTTACTAAAACTGGTGCACACAGAATCTGGTGCAGCTGTGCTTAGTAAATAATCAGTTTCTAGGTTTTAGCCCTCGTTCACACTGAAGGCTGGTTTGAAATCGTGCAAGTTCAGCTGAACTCGCACGATTTCAAACCTGCATTACAGTGCGAGTTCGGGGGCGATTTGAAAGACATCTGTGCGGGTTCATGCACAGATGTCGCCCCCGAAATCACCAAAAGTAGTGCAGGAACTACCTTTGGTACAGACATTGAGGCACCGTACCGATTCAGACGGTGCCATTGCCGGCAATAGGCTGCAATTTGGCATGAGATTTGGCATGTCATCACATGCCAAATTGGCCCGATGTGAACGGGGGCTTATTGTCCAAGCGTAATTGAGCAAGCTGAAGTTAGAAGCTTATTAATTATTATTATTATTATTATTATTAATTCTCCTTTAACCACTTTCAGACCGGACCAACTTGCAGCCAAAGGACCAGGCCCCTTTTTGCAATTCGGCACTGCGTCGCTTTAACTGACAATTGCGCGGTCGTGCGACGTGGCTCCCAAACAAAATTGACGTCCTTTTTTCCCACAAATAGAGCTTTCTTTTGGTGGTATTTGATCGCCCCTGCGGTTTTTATTTTTGCGCTATAAACAAAAAAGAGCGACAATTTTGAAAAAAAACGCATTACTTTTTATTTTTTGCTATAATAAATATCCCCCAAAAATATATAAAAAAACATTTTGTTTCCTCAGTTTAGGCCGATACGTATTCTTCTACATATTTTTGGTTAAAAAAATCGCAATAAGCGATTATTGATTGGTTTGCACAGAAGTTATAGCGTTTACAAGATAGGGGATAGTTTTATAGCATTTTTATTAATAATTTTTTTTTTTATTAGTAATGGCGGCGATCAGCGATTTTTATTGTGACTGCGACACTATGGCGGACACATCGGACATTTTTGACACATTTTTGGGACCATTGTCATTTATACAGCAATCAATGCTATTTAAATGTTGTTGTTATTATCAATTATTAAACACATGGAATTAATCTGTTACGAACAACTATTTATTTCTCAAGTGCATGTTTTATTCAAAGTCCCAGCCCCTTACTTAATTTCTTATTAGAATCAGGGATGGAGGTAACCTTGGCTTTTTTGTCATAGACCTCATTTAAAGTCCCACAGGCCCCGCGGCCCCCCCCTTCTTCCATTGTTATATCAATATCAGGGATGGAGGCATGCACACTTAGACGGTCCACCCTGGCACACTTAGTTTTGTGCCAGATAGGTTTCCTCTGTATGTTTTATAACCCTATGATTATGGGGGTTCATACATAGGTTAGGTTTTCCCCGTCCATGTAACATATTTTATATATTCGTAACTACTGACATTCCTAAATCATCATGTACACAGTTCTGCCGGGTGCAGTTTTTCTTGGGAAGATGGCCGTCATTTCCTTGGTGGGCTGGTGGTCCTTCTGGCAATCTGGGAGCTGCGATGCGCACCTGGGATCCTCCCCCTCCCTCTTTGTCTATTGGCCAAGGGTCCGGGCGGTTACCACGCTGCGCATCGACGTCACGCACCGAGCGCCCGACGCATGACGTTGACCGGGTCAACGTCATGACGCCGGCGCCTTGTGTAGATCCATCCATGGCTGTGCGGCGGGGGATTTTGGCGCCAAACTTCGTGCAAGTTCCGCCCGGCTGCTGGCGTTCTCTCTCCCCCTCCCGCCAGCCCACGTGACGTTGGTGGCATATTATTGGCTGGAGTGGAGTTCATGACTCCTCATCTTAGAAACAGAATTGGCCCCTTTTTACTTTTGTTCATCCATCACACGCACACAAGCTCCTCACATCTTAATAACAGGTTATCCCCTTGGCAGACGGCACTTTACTCCCCTTTCAATTTTTCAGTATGGCAGATGGCACCACATTCCCCCTTTTAATTTCAATTTTTCAGTATTCCTTACACCTCAACTTCACTCAATAACCATACACCAACATACTTTTCATTTTTTAATGCTTATTTCACCATTTTTTCCAGCACAATGCTTTATTTGACACTGTATTTTAATAACCTTTTATCTCACACGGTTTCTACACACACTCAGCCTTATCACAAGCCTATCTCCATGTGGTTTGGGTAGTTTAATCCCATACCTCCATGGATTTCAAGATAGGCATTCACAGTCATCCAACACTGGTTCACTTTTTCATAGTTTCCATTCATTTTTCCCTAGACCTTGGGCACTATCCATTCCATATCACCATCAAGGATTTGGTGGTGGTTACAGCATACCAATTCTGTGTTCCCAGATGCCATGCCTCTATATGTCGCCTCAGCTCCCATGCCGGTTTGGCCCCAGTCCACTGTTGGTGATCCTGCCATACCTGAGACCCATGTTCAGCTGTGTAAGTACAGGTGTAGGCTACATACCCTCCCTCTTGCAAATTTAATGTTCTATTTATGTAATCAGTCTGATTTATTTTTTACATTTATATTTTATAGGCTTTGTCCATAATTGCTCCTGATGAGTGGTCATCAACCACGAAACGCGTCGAGCTATAGATGCTACATTTATGCATCTTTTATTTACAGTAAACACCAAGATTGGGGCAATAATGTGCCCACTCTATATCAGACTAGATTTTCATGTATTATCATGTTATTATCTTTGTTAGTTACTTGCATCGAATTATCATGTGCTATTGTGCCCTGCATTTATGTGTATGTACATATATATATGGACTCTATATGTATTTTTTATGAAATGAACTTTTGGACTCACGGTGGTGTGAGTCTTGTTGTTATTATCAATTATTAAACACATGGAATTAATCTGTTACGAACAACTATTTATTTCTCAAGTGCATGTTTCATTCAAAGTCCCAGCCCCTTACTTAATTTCTTTGTATAAATGACACTGGCAGTGAAGGGATTAACCACAATGGGGCAGTGTAGGGGTTAAGTATGCCTAGGGGTGTGTTTCTTACTGTGGGGGGGCATGGCTGTCAGCTAGTGAATGCTGATTTCTGCTCCAATCACAGGGAGCAGAGATCAGCGTCACTAGTTGCTAGGCAGAACGGGGAGATGCTGTTTATCTCGGCATCTCCCCGTTCAGCCTTCCCGTGAGACGTTTGCGGGTGTCCCCGCGGCGATCGAGTCCGCGGGGCCCGCGACCGGACTCACGGGGGTCCCGACCGGCGCGGGAGCACGCTCCCGATGGCACGACAGGCATTAAGGAGGGACTTATATATACGACTGTATATGCCTGTACGTGCCATTCTGCCGACGTATATCTGTGTGCGCCGGTCGGGAAGTGGTTAAATTACAAGATAGGGACACCTGCTACTACCTCACAACCAGGATCATTGAGGTCAGTACTTTCATTCAACTGCTGTCAACTTTTTACATCCAAAGCAAAAACAACCTAATGGTAAAGGACATAATTTCACAAGAAGCGAGGCGACTTTCCCTGCTTCTCTGCAGCCTCCCTGCAAATATTTCACAGAAGATGAAATAAAAAATATACTGCATTCATTTTGACAAATCGTGCAACTCAAATTCCTTGCAACTCAAGTACCTTACATGGGAACAGTTGCTGAAGCTTAAAAACTTACAACTTATGGACACCTGAACTATATTATTCCAGCAACATTACCAAAATCAATCTGCATATTAATCAGAGAGTTAATTATACATAAATTGGAATTCATATTAGAAACTGAGCTATTCGTCAAGAATCTAAACTGAGAGAAAGCGTTTGGATGGCTTTACAGCTTCTAGAGGGCCTGGGGAGTCATCAGGTGGCTCCATGCATACAGGTATAGTTGGGGACTACCAGATATACACAAGGAAGCAGTTCATGACCACTACACATTATGCTGAAATGCATGTATGTAAAAGGATCTGATGATGAGTTAACATATTCAGTTGACTTTTTCATTTTATTTTTTCTTCAATCATATCCAAGTCGGACATTCCATCTATGTTTGACTGGCAACTAGTTATCAACGGAACTATTTTACAGACCTACTGACAGATTCACTCTTTCACATGACTCCAGTGCCAATTAAAACTTGATCAATTTTTTTATTTTATTATATTATATTATTTATTCTTACTTTGCTATGGTATAAATTCTTGGCAAGAAGGTTTCCTCATTGAGTAATAAAAAAAAATGGCTTTGGATATAGCCAAAAGATTTTTGGAGCCAGCATACACAAAACCTAAAACTAACATCCTTCATGCATGTTTTATAACTACCTTAGACACATATCCATAAAAATACTAATACTTTATAATCTAATATAGCTTGTATCATTGAGACAAAAAAATTACCATTCCAGGTTCAAAGATACCATGAGCATGTTCAAGTCTTTACTTGAAGTAGACCCTAAGGCTACATGTACACTGGCCACCCCTAAACGTAGCTCTACTGGCAGTAGAAAAATGCTAAACTCTGCAAAAAAGCGACACCCTGTTTTTGCCACGATTTTGCCCCAATTGCATTTTTTTCCAAATAGCTTCTCTCCTGAACGCGATTCTTCTGCATTCAGGAGAGGGACGTTTAACTTCCCCTAAACTCTGCTGCTCCTAAACTCTGATAAAAGCCTATGTGTACATGGGCACAGAGGCTTTTAACCACTTAAGCCCTGGACCATTTGGCTGCCCAAAGACCAGAGCACTTTTTGTGTCGCTTTAACTGACAATTGTGCGGTCCTGCGACGTGGCTCCCAAACAAAATTGACATCCTTTTTTCCCACAAATAGAGATTTCTTTTGGTGGTATTTGATCACCTCTGCGGTTTTTATTTTTTGCGCTATAAACAAAAAAATAGCGACAATTTTGAAAAGAAAAAACATTTTTTTTTACTTTTTTGCTATAATAAATATTCCTAAAAAATATATAAAAAACATATTTTTTCCTTAGTTTAGGCTGATACGTATTCTTCTACATATTTTTGGTAATTTTTTACTAGTAATGGCGGCAATCAGCGATTTTTTATCGTGACTGCGACATTATGGTGGACAGATCGGACACTTTTGGCGCGATTTTGGGACCATTCACATTTATACAGCGATCAGTACAATTAAACATGCATTGATGACTGTGTAAATGTGACTGGCAGTGAAGGGGTTAACCACTAGGTGGCGCTGTAGGGGTTAAGTGTGTCCTAGGGAGTGATTCTAACTGTGGGGGGAGGGGCTGTGTGTGACACGACACTGATCACCTCTCCCGATTGCAGGGACCTGTGATCAGTGTAAACACAAGTTATTTCTCTCACACAACACATGCATACTTGCAATGACACCCCAAAATACATTCTGCTACTACTCCTGACTATGGCGATACCACATGTGTGAGACTTTTACACAGTCTGGTTACATACAGAGGCCCAAAATCCAAGTAGCACCTCCAGGCATTCTAGGAGCATAAATTACACATCTAATTTCATGACAACCTATCACAATTTTGAAGGCTCTGGAGCACCAGGACAATAGAAACGCCCACAACATGACCCCATTTTGGAAAGATAACACCCCAACGTATAATCTAGAAGGCATAATTAGTCTTTTGAACGGTTAATTTTTTCCCAGAAGTTTTTGGAAAATGTGGAACAAAAATGAAAACGCATTTTTTTTTTTTTTTTTTTTTTACACAAAGTTGTCCATTTATAAGATATATCCAACGCATAGCATGTACATAGCAAAAATGACACCCCAAAATATATTCCTGAGTATAACGATATCACGTGTGAGACTTTTACACAGCCTGGCCACATACAGGAGGCCCAACATCCAAGTAGCACCTCTAGGTGTTCTAGGAGCATAAATTACACACATAAATGCCTGCCAACCTAGAACATTGTTGAAGGCCCTTCATATTTCTAACACATAGCATTTACTGTACATACCAATTACAAACCAAAATACATTCTGCTGAGCAAAGGGTAAAGAAAAGATTAACTGCAGTTTTAGTAGTGCAGTGATCCACAGAGGAGAGCATCCATCCAGGCAGCAGGCTGGAACGTGGACAGAGATAGCAAAACAGGCAGCAGGCAGGAATGCTGTCCATAGTCCGTACAGGTAGAGATGTTGTCAGCAAAGCCAAAGCATTGGTCCAGGTAGCAGGCAGGGATGTGGTCAGCAACAGCAAAAGGATCGTCCATGCAGCAGGCAGGAATACTGTCCATAGTTAGTACAAGCAGCAGGCAGAGATATGGTCAGTACAGCCAAAGTATTGGTCCAGGCAACAGGCACATGGTCCATAAAGTCCTGGGTCAGTGCAGGCAGAGATATTGTCAGCACAGTCAAAGTATTTGTCCAGGCAGCAGGCAGGACCATCAAGCTTAGGGCCTTGGTCAGGAAAGAATGGGGACAGGGGTAGAGGCTTCTCCCACCCAAATCTCTTTGAAGCCTCCGGACAACCAGACCCCGTTCTGGGAACACAGAAAACCAAAACTTGTTTTTCTCAACTCAGAACACTCTTCGGGAGCCCCTCACATATTTGAGATACCTGTGCAGCAGGGTGAAAGATCAGTCCAAGGGGCAGGCAAAACATGGTCAACAGGCTGAGGTCAGTGCAGATAAAAGGCAGAAATAGACAGTAGGAAGAGGCATAGTCGATAGTCCAGGGTCAGTTCACGTGAAAGGCAGAAACATGGCGGATAAACAATGCAGATGGCAGGTAGAGGCATAGTCCATAAACAGGCCAGGGTCAGTTCACATGGAAGGCAATGATATGGTTGGTTGAGGCACCAGGGAAATATTCAGGACAGAAATTGAAAATGGGAAAATGGCAGTTTATTAGAAATATGGGCTAATAGTTTACGAGAGTGTGATAGCGTCTGAAGAATTCTCTGATGCAAAGGCCAGGGTGGCAGGGACATTGGGGACAATGGAAACTGGTGTCTTTCCTAACTCCTCTTTTGGTGCACACCCGACATTTTTTTTGGCTTCTTCTTCCAGTTGCTGATGGTGGAATATTGTCAGGAAAATGGCGCTCATGTAGTCTGATGACACAATTGGAGCAAATGCTTTCTGGGGGGATCCTTGATAGATCAGGGCAGTGACAATGTCTTCAATAAACTTTAGGAAGGTGTTGGGTTTTTTCCGTCGATTTTTGATAGATGATGAAAGCATTATACGTGGCCAAATGAAAAAAGTTAATTATGACTTTTTTTTATACCAGAAGAGGGATTTTTGTGTTGATAGATAGGGCTGCAACATTTGATCATTTAAATCCACCCCCTCCATGAATTTATTGTACTCGTGGATAAAGGAAGGCTTTCGAATGGGACCCCGTCTTTTGCGAAGTTCCACAGAGGTGTCATCATGGATGATGGACATGATGTATACATCTTTCCTATTCCTCCACTTCAAAGCCAACACTTCCTCGTTCTTCAAGCTTGTCGATTCCCCCCTGTACCTCGTGGTGACTAGACGCTGTGGGAAGCCCTTTCTGTTTTTTCTTGCTGTACCGCAGGCCAAAGTATTCTTCAGGTATAGGTGGCGGAAAAGGGGCAAACTAGTATAATAATTGTCCATATAAATGTGATACCCCTTTTGCAAGAGTGGGAATGCCAACTCCCAGACAATTTTCCCGCTTATTCCCATGTACGGTGGACACTTAGGGGGCTTGAGCTGGGAGTCTTTGCCTTCATAAAGGCGGAAGGCATGCACATATCCAGTGGAGCTTTCACAAAGCTTGTTGCGCTTCAATCAGTACCTCGCCCTCTTACTGGGGATATACTGCTCGATTCCAAGCTGGCCTTTGAAATGGACCAGAGATTTGTCCAAAGAGATGTTCTGGTCAGGGATATAAAAGTTCGGCAAACCTCTTGGAGAAAAATCAATTAGGGGGCAAATTATATATAATTCATCAAAGTCTGGATGATTTTGGGGGAGGGCAATGAGAGTCATCACTGAAATACAGGAAGCGCATTATAATTTCATATTGGGACCAGGACATGACAGATAAAAAAATTGGCATGTGGTGGACCAATATGCATGCTTGCTTCTGTGTTTGGTGTGCCGTTAACAATTAATGGCACTGAAAGCGCCACTAGTAATTTTAGGTGTATAAAGATGGCCATACACTATACAATCTGGTTGTATATTGTGTATTTAGTGAGAAGGGTGATCACTGATTAATTGCATTTCATTTAAGAAACGTGCAGCTGGGAATGGGTGGGTAGGTAGGAGGGTGGATGATGCAGGGTGTGTGCTAATGAGGTCAGCTGGTCAACTCCTTCCTGTGTCATGACCTAAAGCCTGACCAGGAAGTAAGGCAGAAGCAATAGATACGTTTGGAAACATGGATGAGGACAAGTGAAGTAAGTGTCTGTAGATTTAATGGAAAGCTTTGATATTTTTGCAAAAAAGGTACATTAACCACTTTCAGACCGGACCAATTTGCAGCCAAAGGACCAGGCCCCTCCTTTTTGCGATTCGGCACTGCGTCGCTTTAACTGACAATTGCGCGGTCGTGCGACGTGGCTCCCAAACAAAATTTACGTCCTTTTTTTCCCACAAATAGAGCTTTCTTTTGGTGGTATTTGATCGCCCCTGCGGTTTTTATTTTTTGCGCTATAAACAAAAATAGAGCGACAATTTTGAAAAAAAATGCATTATTTTTTATTTTTTGCTATAATAAATATCCCCAAAAAATATATAAAAATTTTATTTTTCCTCAGTTTAGGCCGATACGTATTCTTCTACATATTTTTGGTAAAAAAAATCGCAATATGCTCCGCCCCGCGGCGATCGAGTCCGCGGGGACCGCGATCGGACTCACGGGGGTCCCGACCGGCGCGGGAGCGCGCCGCTTCCGGCGCACTCCCGATGGCATGGACAGGCTAAAGGAGGGACTTATATATACGCCCTCCTGCCTGTACGTGCCATTCTGTCGACGTATATCGTCGTGCGCCGGTCGGCAAGTGGTTAATGCTATATTGATACATAGGGGAGCTGGAATTTAGAAAAAAAAAAAAGGGGGGGAACTTAGCCTTTAAGCAAATTAACTTTCCCCACAACAGAAAGAGGTTACTTGCACCACACTTTACATTGCTTTTGAAATTTAGAAAGTAAAGGGAGAATATTGTCTGAGATGTTATCTTTAGTAGAGTTAGACATATTAACCACAAAGTATTTAAGCAAAGGAACTACCTTAAAGTATAACTAAAGGCAAAACTTTTTTTTTTTGGATAGACACATCTTTCAATGGGGAGACTAGTTTGGATGACCTGGGACTCCCCGAAAGAATCCCTTAATTTGCAGGGATTTCTTCTTACTTCGTTTTGGCAATGGGAGAGGAAGTGAAGGTAAATCTCCCCAATGGGACACAGATGGCAAAAATAAGCCAAGGGGTTATAACCCTCCTTTACTCTATACAAAATGAAAAATAAGTTTTGCCTATACTATTCTACTTTAAGGTGTGCTAACAAGGAGGGTATTGGGTTGGGAAATGGATCTATAGGGCACAACATCAATTTCTCCCACTTAATGGCAAGCTCCGGGAACCTTCCAAAGACATACCTATTGCATCACCACTGGGAGAGAAATTTGAGTATTCCAGATAAATAAGAGTGTGTCTTCTGCATACAAAGCAATTTAATTTTTATTTTATATTCTAAAAATTGTATTCACAATTTATATCCAGCACTTTTATATTATTATTTTCAGTTTGATTTGTTGTTATAGTTGTGTTTTTTTTTTCTATCAACTTTGTGCATTGTGTCTATGCAGGGACAAAAAAAAACATCAATGCTGATTTGCAATACATTATGTGGCCCTGTGCATATTTTATGATTTATTTGAAAATCATCATTTAAAATGTCCTCCTTTCTATTTTTTTCTTTCCATTTGTCTGATTTCCATAATTTTTTGGGGATTAGGGCACATTTGTGTTTTCCTATTGTAATATTCCCTGCTTTAGTGATGTGAAACTAGTAAAAGTTGGAAAACATGGGACTTTTTAGATGCTACTTAACACCCCATAGAGCATATTATTCAGTACCTTTTGCAATTGCATCATTGGTCATTTTAAAATATGATGAAACTGTACTGTTTTCATGTGGGACATTAGTGGGTACTTTTTGTGGATTTTTTTGGGCAGTCGGCTTCTGGGTCTCAATCACTTTCATTGAGCGAGGATGATGTCACTCCTGCACATACACAGGAGTTCAGTCAGATTCGGCATTGCCGAATTTGTACAGTGAGCTGCTTGTGCACGGTTCACTGTACAGGGGCTGACAGCAGGTAAGTAACTTTAATGCAGAAAAGAGAAAGCATCTTTCTTCTGAATTAAAATTCTTGCCTCTTTGCCTATTTTTAATTTTGGCATAGAGTTTCACTTTAAGTATTCAGACCCTTTACTCAGTACTTATTCGAAGCATCTTTGGCAGCAATTACAGCCTCAAATATTTTTGGGTATAACGCGATAAGCTTTGCAAACCTGGATTGGTGGGATTTTCTGCCATTCTTCTTTGCAAATGCTCTCAAGCTCAGTCAGGTTGAATGGGGATCGTCAGTGGACAGCCATTTTCAGGTCTCCCAGTTTCTGTTGCTAAACCCCCCCAGAGCATGATGCTGCCACCACCATGCTTCACTGCTGGGATGGTATAGGACAGGTGATGAGTAGTGCCTGGTTTCCTCCAGACATAATGTTTAGAATTGAAGCCAAACAGCTCAATCTTGGTTTCATAAGACCAGAGAATCTTTTCCTCACAGTCTGAGAGTCCTTCAGGTGTTTTTTGCAAACTCCGTGTGGGGTTTCATGTGTTTTGCATTGAGGAGAGGTTTCTGTCCAGACACTCTGCCATAAAGTCCAGATAGGTGGAGGGCTGCAGTGATGGTTGGCCTTCTGGAACTTTGTTCCATCTCCACAAAGGATCTCTGGAGCTCAGTCAGAGTGGCCATTGGGTTCTTGGTCACCTCTCTTTCTAGGGCTCTTCTCCCCCAATTGCTCAGTTGGGCCAGGAAACCAGCTCTTGGAAGAGTCTCTTGGAAGAGTCCTGGTTGTGCCAAACTTCTTCATTTGAGAATTATGGAGGTCACTGTGCTTTTGGGAACATTCAGTGCAGCAGAAACTTTTTGTAGCCTTCCCCAGATCTGTGCCTTGCAACAATCCTGTCTTTGAGCTCTGCAGGCAGTCCCTTTGACCTCATGGCTTTTGCTCTGGTACAGTATGCATTGTCAGCTGTGAGGCCTTTTATAGAGAGGTATGTGCCTTTCCAAATCATGTCCAATCAATTTAATTTACCACAGGTGGACTCCACTCATGGCGTAGAAACATCTCAGCAACAATCAAGAGAAATAGGAGGCACCTGAGCCAAATTTCAAGTATTGTTGCAAAGGGTCTGAATACCAATGAGATACTTCAGTTTCTCCTTTTCCATACATTTTCCAAAATTCTGTTTTCACTTCGTCATCATGGGGTACTGAGTGTTTTATTTTTATTTAAACAACTGTAGTATCAAGCTGCAACATAACAAACCTGAAAAAAGTGAAGGGGGTCTGAATACTTTATGAATGCACTACTGTGTATATATACACTTTATTACCAAAAGTATTGGTACAGTTGTCTTTACACGCACATGAACTTTAATGGCATCCCAGTCTTAGTCCGTAGGGTTCAGCATTGAGTTGGCCCACTCTTTGCAACTATAACAGCTTCAACTCTTCTGGGAAGGCTGTCCACAAGGTTTAGGATTGTGTCTGTAGGAATGTTTGAGCATTCTTTCAGAAGCACATTTGTGAGGTCAGGCACTGATGTGGACGAGAAGGCCTGGCTTGCAGTCTTCACTGAAATTCATCCAAAAGATGTTCTATCGGGTTGAGATCAGAACTCTGTGCAGGCCAGTCAAGTTCCTCTACCCCAAACTCACCCATCCATGTCTTTGTGGACCTTGCAGAGGGGGAATTATTGTGTGGGGGTTGTTTTTCAGGGGTTGGGTTTGACCCCTTAATTCCAGTGAAGGGAATTGTTAAGGTGTCAGCATACCAAGACATTTTGGACAATTTCATGCTCCCAACTTTGTGGAAACAGTTTGGGGATGGCCCCTTCCTGTTCCAACATGACTGCGCACCAGTACACAAAGCAAGGTCCATAAAGACATGGGTGAGCAAGTTTGGGGTGGAGGAACTTGACTGGCCTGCACAGAGTCCTGACCTCAACCTGATAGAACACCTTTGGGATGAATTAGAGTGGAGACTGTGAGCCAGGCCATTTAGTCCACATATATATATATATATATATATATATATATATATATATTACCCCCTGAACAGATGTAACTTTATATCCACTGACAGGTAAAGTAAATACCACTGATTATTTCGGTACAATGTCATCTGAAAGTCAGTGGCATATATTAGGCAGCAAGTAAACATGTTGTTCCTGAAGCTGAGGTGTTGAAAGCAGAAAAAATGGGTCTCACAGTTTCTTATGTATGGGGCTGTGTAGCCGCAGACCAATCAGGTAGCCCATGCTGACCCATGTCCGAAGCCAAAGGCATGTACAATGGGAACTTGAGCATCAGAACTGAACCACAGAGTACTGGAAGAAGGTGACCTTGTCTGATGAATCACATTTACTTTTGCATCATGTGGATGGCCGGGTGCATGTGCGTTGCTTACCTGGGGAAGGGATGACACCAGGATGCAGTATGGTAAAAAGGTAAGCTGGAGGAGGTAGTGTGATGCTTTGGGCAGTGTTCTGCTGTGAAACCTTGGTCCAGACATTCATGTTAATATTAAGCCTCATACACACGATCGGACCGTGGACCAACTTTCCTGTGGATTTTTGTCCAAAGGGCGTTGGCCCCAAGTTGGCATTGCATACACACGGCAGGACTTTTTCAGCCAACTTTCACCAAATCACTTGGTTTTTCTGCTCTTTACCGCCACCTTTGGTCAACCTCTGTATTGTTGTCTGATCTTTTGCATTGGTTCTGCATTGGTTTGTACAAAAGTCCGTTGGTTTTGTGTACACACGGTCGGACTTTGGTCCATCGGACTTTTGTTAGCAGAAAGTTGGTCCGTTCGCACAGCCAACAAACGTCCGATGAAACCTGGAAAAAGTTGGTCCGATGGAGCGTACACACGGTCGGATGTTGGTCCAAAACAGCTAATTTGCATGTTGGTTGTCAAAAAGTCTGATCGTGTGTACGGGCCTTTACTTTGACACGTAACCACCTACCTAAACAAAGTAGCTGACCCAGAACACCTCTTCATGGAAGTGGTATTCCCTGATGGCAGTGGCCTCTTTCAGCAAGATAATGTGCCCTGTCACACTGTGAAAATGGTTCAAGAATGGTTTGAGGAACACAACAAGTTTTAGGTGTTGACCTGGCCTCCAAATTTCCCAGATCTCAATCCATCAAGCATCTGTGGGATGTGCTGGTAAAACAAGTTTGATCCACCTCGCAACTGCTACTGATGGCTTGGTGCCAGATACCACAGAGTACCTTCAGAGGTCTAGTGGCGTCCATGCTGCAATGGGTCAGGGCTGTTTTGGCAGCAGAAGGGAGGCCTACTCAAAATTAGGTGGGTCATCATTATGTCATGACTTATTAGTGTATATATACACACACACACAGTGTGTATATGAGATTTTCCACATACCAACCCATGTAAAAGAAAAAACGACTTTTTATGTTTTTTATTATTACTGAATATCAGAGGATGTGGTACAATTGACACCTATAGCCAGTCATTGTTAAGTGATCTGCCTTGCAGTTGTGTATACTGCATACTGCTTTCTTTTCCCTTCCCCAAAACTTCTGCCTTATTATTTAGCGTTCTTTTATTTGCCTTTTTTTTTTTTTTATTTCCTTTTTTGTACTCCTTTTATTTATTTTTTTCCCTCTCAGCTTCTGCCTTTTCTATTAGTGTTCACTTTTCCTTTGCCTTGCACTTCAGAACACCATAGCAAACAAGTTCCCAAGTAACCACTGACACGCAACGATTACTCAATTATACTCTGCTCAGTTAGCTGTCATCACAGTAAATCATACAATTTAAAGTAAACCTTACACCTGATATGCAATGTCTGCTTTTTAAATATGACATCCCTCCAACTTGCTGAATAAAACACCTG
>CM053038.1:116729537-116808359 GCA_028564925.1 Lithobates sylvaticus
TGCTGAACACCTGTAACCTGTTTGCAGCCACATCCTGTTTACATGCATTCAATACTGTGATGGCTCTATGATATTTCTTAGGGTGGATTTCCTGATAGTAACAACAATGGACCATACATGTCTAATATATGTGAAAATGACCACTTGTAGTCTCCGCTGGAAGCCCATATAACATAGAGGTTTATTTACTAAAACTGGAGAGTGAAAAATCTGGTGCAGCTCTGCATAGAAACCAATCAGCTTCCAGGTTTTTTGTCAAAGCCTAACCACATCAATACTGGGCACTTTCACCCCCTTCCTTCCCAGACCAATTTTCAGCGCTGCCACATTTTCAATGACAATTGCGCGGTCATGATACGCTGTACCCAAATTATATTTTTATCATTTTGTTCCCACAAATAGAGCTTTCTTTTGGTTGTATTTTTTCACGACTCTGTTTTTTTTTTTTTTTTGCAATATAAGCGAAAAAATAGCGATTTTCTTCTTTCTATTTTAAAAGAAATCCAATAAAATCGAATTTTGTGATAAATTTAGGCCAAAATGTATTCTGCTACATGTCTTTGGTAAAATAAAAAAAACGTTAAGTGTATAATAATTGGTTTGTGTGGTCACGGACATATGTACGCAAATGATCATGTACAGATGTGCGCAGGTGATCACGGACACATGTGTGCAGATAATCATTGGGACATGTGATTTTACTGTTAAATCAGTGGGGGGCAGGTGTTTTTACTATGTGGGAACATGTGTGTGGGAACATGTGTGTTTTACATTGTGTACATGTTTTACATGTGTGTTTTACATTTTGTACATGTTTTACATGTGTGTTTTACATGTGTGTTTTACAATGGTGATCAGTGTGTAAAAAGCTGTAAAAAACAGCTCATACTCACTGATCACCAGCCGGCTGCATTGATCCGCTCTCCTCTCCTCACCGACAACTTCTGTGTGAGGAGAGGAGAGCTGATCGCCTAGCAACCGGCTCTCTGTTTACATCACATGACGGCTGTGATTGGAAACGGCCATCATGTGTTAAGGAGGGCCAATCACAGAGCCCTCCTGCCGATCAGAGATGCGCCGTGTGACACGAGCGCATCGGGATCGCGCCGCTGTATGGACACATGTGCGCGGGCGATCCACCTCCTTCTGAGCAACGTTCCTGAACGTCCACTCAGAAAGAGAGAGCGCCCACCCGGCCATTTATGTGCAGTGGCCGGGTGGGAAATGGTTAATTGAACAAGCTAAAGTTACAAGCTGATTGGCTACCATGCACAGCTTCACCAGATTTGGCATTCTCCAGTTTTAGTAAATCAACCCCATGGCAATAATGCAGGAGCACAGTCAGGAGACAGGTACCAAGTGTTGTCTCTCTCTAACAGGAAGGAAGTTTAATTGGGTAGCATAATGTAAAAAAAATAAATAAATCAAAAATCAAACACAATGTAGATAAATCAACACAAAATAAATAAATATGCAACAAAAACTGAAATCCAATTTTGTGAGAAGTACACATATTGGCTGCTTTACAAATGGAATAGAGATTGTTCTGTCAACATAGTAAATCCCCACTGAATCTAAACTTGGCTTATCTAAAGGTTCCAGAAGTAAAATTGAGAAGAAATCGAGAGAATTGAGAAAAAAATCTAAAAGTAAAAAAAAAAAAAGAAACATAGTTGGTGGCTAGGGATGAGCCGAACACCCCGGGTTCGGTTCGAACCAGAACCTTCGAACGGACCGAAAGTTCGCGCGAATTTTCGAACCCTATACGTTATAATGGACGCGAATGTTCGAAATCAAAAGTGCTAATTACAACGGCCAATATGCATGTTAATGTCATAAAACAGGTTTGGGGACCCGGGTCCTGCCCCAGGGGACATATATCAATGCAAAAAGAACTTTTAAAAACTAACGTTTTTTCGGGAGCAGTCATTTTAATGATGCATAAAGTGAAAAAAAAAAAGTGAAATTTTCCTTTAAATATGGTACCTGGGGGGTGTCTAAAGTATGCCTGTGAAGTGGCATGTGTTTCCCGTGTTTAGAACTGTCCTTGCACAAAATGACATTTGTAAAGGAAAAAAAGAAGCCATTTAAAACCACTTGCGGCTTTAGGTTTGATCTTAAGTAGAATCTGAACAGGTACATTATGAAGTGTAGCTCCATCCCAAAAAATCTATTTTTAAGCTTTTTGGAGAACATAGGGAGGGGTTATCACCCCTGTAACATTTGCTGTCTTTGCACATCTGTTCAGAACATGTCACCTCACTTTCCGTCCCAATGACAAATGTTTTTGGAAAAGTGGGGTTTTAATTGAAACAAGGATTGGTGATAAAGTATCAGTAGAGAGGAGATACCTTTTTCCCAAATTAAATCTAACAGGATAGAATTTCCCTTCCTAGGGGTAGATTTCCTCTCACTTCCTGTTTTCTCTTTCCATTTGCAAGTAGGAGTCTTTTGTAAGTTGGATGTTTGAAAGTAGGGGCCTGGCGTATATACTCTGCAGAAATTTGCCCTATTAGATGTTGGTGTAGCCACAAGACTGGTGGGCACAGGAATGGGCCCTGCTGTGAGTTAATAGATCAAGATTTGTACTTGCATGCACCTGTTGAACAGGGCAGAAAAATTGGGCCTTTGGTGGTGGTGGTGGTGGACGGTGTTGCCACAAGACTGTAAGCTCTCACAGTTACTCTTGGTGGGCGCAGGAATGGGCCCTGCTGTGAGTTATTAGATCAAGATTTGTAATTGCAAGCACCTGATGAACAGGGCAGAAAAATTGGGCCTTTGGCGGTGGTGGTGGACGGTGTTGCCACAAGACTGTAGGCCCTCATAGTTACTCTTGGTGGGCGCAGGAATGGGCCCTGCTGTGAGTTATTAGATCAAGATTTGTAATTGCAAGCACCTGATGAACAGGGCAGAAAAATTGGGCCTTTGGCGGTGGTGGTGGACGGTGTTGCCACAAGACTGCAGGCCCTCATAGTTACTCTTGGTGGGCGCAGGAATGGGCCCTGCTGTGAACTATTAGATCAAGATTTGTAATTACCCGCCCCTGTTAAACAGGGGCTGAAAAATTGTGCCTTAGGCACTGGTGCTGGTGCCACAACACTGCAACCCCTCACAGAGACTGTACTTGGAGCACAGCAGTCACACGTGTTGCGAAGCATTTTTTAAAAAAATTGTAAGTACACGCCCCTGTTAAACAGGGGCTGAAAAATTGTGCCTTAGGCACTGGTGCTGGTGCCACAACACTGCAACCCGGCCCTCACAGATACTGTACTTGGAGCACAGCAGTCACACGTGTTGCGAAGCATTTTTTTAAAAAAATTGTAAGTACACGCCCCTGTTAAACAGGGGCTGAAAAATTGTGCCTTAGGCACTGGTGCTGGTGCCACAACACTGCAACCCGGCCCTCACAGATACTGTACTTGGAGCACAGCAGTCACACGTGTTGCGAAGCATTTTTTTAAAAAAATTGTAAGTACACGCCCCTGTTAAACAGGAGCTGAAAAATTGTGCCTTAGGCACTGGTGCTGGTGCCACAACACTGCAACCCGGCCCTCACAGATACTGTACTTGGAGCACAGCAGTCACACGTGTTGCGAAGCATTTTTTTTAAAAAAATTGTAAGTACACGCCCCTGTTAAACAGGGGCTGAAAAAATTGTGCCTTAGGCACTGGTGCTGGTGCCACAACACTGCAACCCGGCCCTCACAGATACTGTACTTGGAGCACAGCAGTCACACGTGTTGCAAAGCATTTTTTTAAAAAATTGTAAGTACCCGCCCCTGTTAAACAGGGGCTGAAAAATTGTGCCTTAGGCACTGGTGCTGGTGCCACAACACTGCAACACGGCCCTCACAGAGACTGTACTTGGAGCACAGCAGTCACACGTGTTGCGAAGCATTTTTTAAAAAAATTGTAAGTACACGCCCCTGTTAAACAGGGGCTGAAAAATTGTGCCTTAGGCACTGGTGTGGTGGCATGGATCATTGAGGAGGAGGAAGAGGATAGTCAGTGAACATAAGAGGACAGTCACTCAGCATCAGCATAGGCAGTCTTGAAGGGATGTGACATTAAAAATTATTCGGTTATATCCGCCTCAGGTGCCTGGTAGCTGGTGGTGATCCAAGACTGATTCATTTTGATGAATGTCAGTCGATCAACCGAGGCGGTGGACAGGCGCACCCTATGATCAGTCACAAATCCTCCAGCAGCACTGAATGTGCGTTCGGAAAGAACGCTGGAGGCAGGACAGGCCAGTAGCTCAATTGCATACTGTGCAAGCTCTGGCCAGTGATCCATCCTCAGGACCCAGTAAGCCAGAGGATTTTCGGTGGGAAAGGTGTCCAAGTCTGACCTTGCCCCAAGGTATTCCTGCACCATGTATATCAGACGCTGGCGATGGTTGCTGGAACCGATCATACCTTGGGGCTGCGGACTAAAAAATTGTCTGAACGCATCGGTCAGACGTCCACCTTCCCCACCGCTCCTTCTGCCACTGACCGAAGCCTCAGCAACTCGTCGCCCAGGACCAGGAGTTTGTAGCCTCCCAGTTTCTGGGAACGCGTTGCACAGACCTTTCTGCAAGGCCTCCCTGAGATGTCTCATCCTCTGCTCCCTCTGCGACGGCAAGATAAGGTCCGCAACCTTACCCTTGTACCGCGGATCAAGGAGAGTGGCCAGCCAGTAATGGTCCCTCTCCTTGATCCGAAGAACATGAGGATCCTTCCGCAGGCTTTGCAGGATCAGGGAGGCCATGCAGCGTAGGTTAGCTGAGGCATTCGGTCCGGAGTCTTCTGGGTCACTGAGGATGACATGATCGCCAGCCACCTCCTCCCAGCCACGTACAAGTCCACTGGCTTGTTGGGACTGTACATCATCCCTAAAAGACTGCTGCTGCTGATGCTGAGTGCCAGGCTCCACCTCCATGCTCACACAATCCTCCTCCTCCTCCTCCTCCTCCTCCTCCTCATCCTCTTCCTGTGTGATGGGTGGGACAGAAGGAACACTGTCCGGATAAAGGGGGGCCTTGAGAGGCAAGGAAGTCCTCCTCTTCCTGCCTCTGTTCTGCCTCAAGTGCCCTGTCCATTATCCCACGCAGCGTATGCTCCAACAGGTGGACAAGAGGGACAGTGTCACTGATGCATGCACTGTCACTGCTCACCATCCTCGTGGCCTCCTCAAATGGTGAGAGGACAGTGCATGCATCCCTGATCATGCTCCACTGACGTGGGGAAAAAAAACCAAGCTCCCCTGACCCTGTCCTGGTGCCGTAGTCGCAAAGGTACTCATTGATGGCCCTCTGCTGCGTGTGCAGTCGCTGCAGCATGGCCAACGTTGAGTTCCACCTGGTGGGCATGTCAGATATTAGGCGGTTCTTGGCAGGTTCAGCTCCTTTTGCAGCTCAGTCAGCCGAGCACTGGCATTATAAGATCGGCGGAAATGCACACAGACTTTCCTGGCCTGCCTCAGGACATCCTGTAAGCCTGGGAACCTGCCCAAGAACCGCTGCACCACCAGGTTGAGGACGTGAGCCATGCAGGGCACATGGGTGAGCTGCCCCTGTCGCAGGGCGGAGAGGAGGTTGGTGCCATTGTCAGAAACGACCATTCCTGGCTTAAGCTGACGTGGCGTCAACCACCTCTCGGCCTGCCCCTGCAGAGCTGCCAGAACCTCTGGCCCAGTGTGGCTCCTGTCCCCCAAACACACCAGCGCAAGCACGGCATGGCATCTTTTTGCCTGCGTACTTGCGTAGCCCCTTGTACGCCTACGGAGCACCGCTGGTTCCAAGGACAGAGCACTGGAGGAAGAAGAAGAGGAGGGGGTGGAGGAGAGAGGTGTGTCACAACCAGTAGCAGTAGTCGCGTTTTGGAGGCGTGGTGGCGGAACAACCTCCAACACTACTGCACCTTGTCCTGCATCCCTCCCAGCTGCCAATAGAGTGACCCAATGGGCCGTGAAAGAAAGGTACCGTCCCTGTCCATGCCTGCTGGACCATGAGTCAGCGGTAATATGCACCTTACCGCTGACCGCCCTGTCCAGCGAGGCATGGACATTGCCCTCCACATGCCGGTAGAGAGACGGAATCGCCTTCCGCGAGAAAAAGTGGCGTTTGGGAACCTGCCACTGAGGAACCGCACATTGAACAAACTCACGGAAGGGGGCCGAGTCTACCAACTGAAAAGGCAGCAGTTGAAGTGCTAGCAATTTAGCAAGGCTAGCATTCAACCGCTGGGCATGTGGATGGCTGGGAGTGTACTTCTTTCTACGGTCCAGCAGCTGGGGCAGGGAAATTTGCCTGCTGCAATCGGACGTCGGTGTACTGCAAGTACTTGGTTGTGACACACCGAATTCTACACCTTCAGTCCTCTCAGAGCAGCTTTCAGAGAGGACTGAAGGTGTAGTGGGGATGGAGATCCCAGCTGAGGAGGAGCAAGGAGAGGTCCGCTTAGTTCTTTGGTGTGGGTCTTTTATGTGTGCCTGCCAACGAGCTGCATGGCAGGTCGCCATATGTCTGGTCATGCTTGTCGTGCCCAAGCGGCTGATGTTTTGGCCACGCGAGATACGCTTGAGACAAATATTGCAAATAGCAGTGGTGCGATCTGCTGCACTCGTCTCAAAAAAGGCCCACACCAAAGAACTTTTCTGATAACGTGCAGAGGCAGCGCCCTGCACAGGCGGAGCTCTGCGGTGTTGTACAGTTGCTGTGCTGGCCTCTACCTGGCCTCCAGGGGGCATCCTGCCTCGTTGGACATGTGACGCCGCATCCTCCTCCTCCTCGTCCTCCTCCTCATCCTCTCTCCCTTGAGGCACCCACGTGGAGTCAGTGACCTCATCATCCCCTCCCTCTTCACCACTAGAGCAAACCTGGCAGTAAGCTGCAGCTGGTGGAACAGTACTGCCAGATTCCTCAAGCTGGGTATCGTCATCCGAGCCTTCGAATCGTTGGGCATCCTCCTGGAGCATGTACCCAACACTGTGCTCAAAGAGTTCGGGGGACTCCTCAGGAGGACATGGTGGGTCTAGGGAAGGGGTGGCTGATGATGCTCTGTCAGTACCCTGAGCCTGGGTGAGAGAGGATGAGGAGGATGAGGAGGGCTTGGTCATCCATTCTACCAAGCCTTCAGCATGATGCGGCTCCACATGTCCAGCTGCCGAAAACAAAGACGCGCGTGTCCCATGGCCACGTGCTGATGACGATGCACGACCACGTCCACGTCCACGGCCACGTCCACTAGAAACAGAGCCTGCCTGCCCTGTGTTCTTGGCTCTGCACGCTCTGCCTCCCCTTGGCGGTCTTCCAGCCATTGTAGTCGGTAGTCCTGTGGGTGCTGCTGAGAAGAAAATATAGGAGCTCTGTGTGATGCCACTAACACACTAGAAGTCCTATGGGTGCTTCTGCAAAGAAAATAGAGGAGCTCTGTGTGATGCCACTAACACACTAGAAGTCCTGTGGGTGCTTATGCAAAGAAAATAGAGGAGCTCTGTGTGATGCCACTAACACACTAGAAGTCCTGTGGGTGCTTCTGCAAAGAAAAATAGAGGAGCTCTGTGTGATGCCACTAACACACTAGTAGTCCTGTGGGTGCTTCTGCAAAGAAAATAGAGGAGCTCTGTGTGATGCCACTAACACACTAGAAGTCCTGTGGGTGCTTCTGCAAAGAAAATAGAGGAGCTCTGTGTGATGCCACTAACACACTAGAAGTCCTGTGGGTGCTGCTGAGAAGAATATATAGGAGCTCTGTGTGATGCCACTAACACACTAGAAGTCCTATGGGTGCTTCTGCAAAGAAAATAGAGGAGCTCTGTGTGATGCCACTAACACACTAGAAGTCCTGTGGGTGCTTCTGCAAAGAAAATAGAGGAGCTCTGTGTGATGCCACTAACACACTAGAAGTCCTGTGGGTGCTTCTGCAAAGAAAAATAGAGGAGCTCTGTGTGATGCCACTAACACACTAGAAGTCCTGTGGGTGCTGCTGAGAAGAATATATAGGAGCTCTGTGTGATGCCACTAACACACTAGAAGTCCTATGGGTGCTTCTGCAAAGAAAATAGAGGAGCTCTGTGTGATGCCACTAACACACTAGAAGTCCTGTGGGTGCTTATGCAAAGAAAATAGAGGAGCTCTGTGTGATGCCACTAACACACTAGAAGTCCTGTGGGTGCTTCTGCAAAGAAAATAGAGGAGCTCTGTGTGATGCCACTAACACACTAGAAGTCCTGTGGGTGCTTCTGCAAAGAAAATAGAGGAGCTCTGTGTGATGCCACTAACACACTAGAAGTCCTGTGGGTGCTTCTGCAAAGAAAATAGAGGAGCTCTGTGTGATGCCACTAACACACTAGAAGTCCTGTGGGTGCTTATGCAAAGAAAATAGAGGAGCTCTGTGTGATGCCACTAACACACTAGAAGTCCTGTGGGTGCTTATGCAAAGAAAATAGAGGAGCTCTGTGTGATGCCACTAACACACTAGAAGTCCTGTGGGTGCTGCTGAGAAGAATATATAGGAGCTCTGTGTGATGCCACTAACACACTAGAAGTCCTATGGGTGCTTCTGCAAAGAAAATAGAGGAGCTCTGTGTGATGGGACTAAACACACTTCAAGTCCTATAGGTGCTTCTGGGAAGAAAATAAAGGTCTGTGTGATGGGACTAACACACTTCAAGTCCTATAGTTGCTTCTGGGAACAAAATATAGGATCTCTGTGTGATGGGACTAACACACTTCAAGTCCTATAGGTGCTTCTGGGAAGAAAATATAGCTCTGTGTGTGTAATGGGACTAACACACTTCAAGTCCTATAGGTGCTTCTGGGAAGAAAATATAGCTCTGTGTGTGTAATGGGACTAACACACTTCAAGTCCTATAGGTGCCTCTGGGAACAAAATATAGCTCTGTGTGTGTAATGGGACTAACACACTTCAAGTCCTATAGGTGCTTCTGGGAAGAAAATATAGCTCTGTGTGTGTGATGGGACTAACACACTTCAAGTCCTATAGGTGCTTCTGGGAACAAAATATAGCTCTGTGTGTGTGATGGGACTAACACACTTCAAGTCCTATAGGTGCTTCTGGGAAGAAAATATAGCTCTGTGTGTGTAATGGGACTAACACACTTCAAGTCCTATAGGTGCCTCTGGGAACAAAATATAGCTCTGTGTGTGTGATGGGACTAACACACTTCAAGTCCTATAGGTGCTTCTGGGAAGAAAATATAGCTCTGTGTGTGTGATGGGACTAACACACTTCAAGTCCTATAGGTGCCTCTGGGAACAAAATATAGCTCTGTGTGTGTGATGGGACTAACACACTTCAAGTCCTATAGGTGCTTCTGGGAAGAAAAAATATAGCTCTGTGTGTGTGATGGGACTAACACACTTCAAGTCCTATAGGTGCTTCTGGGAAGAAAATATAGCTCTGTGTGTGTAATGGGACTAACACACTTCAAGTCCTATAGGTGCCTCTGGGAACAAAATATAGCTCTGTGTGTGTGATGGGACTAACACACTTCAAGTCCTATAGGTGCTTCTGGGAAGAAAATATAGCTCTGTGTGTGTGTAATGGGACTAACACACTTCAAGTCCTATAGGTGCCTCTGGGAAGAAAATATAGCTCTGTGTGTGTGTGATGGGACTAACACACTTCAAGTCCTATAGGTGCTTCTGGGAGAAAAATATAGCTCTGTGTGTGTGATGGGACTAACACACTTCAAGTCCTATAGGTGCTTCTGGGAAGAAAATATAGCTCTGTGTGTAATGGGACTAACACACTTCAAGTCCTATAGGTGCCTCTGGGAACAAAATATAGCTCTGTGTGTGTGATGGGACTAACACACTTCAAGTCCTATAGGTGCTTCTGGGAAGAAAATATAGCTCTGTGTGTGTAATGGGACTAACACACTTCAAGTCCTATAGGTGCCTCTGGGAAGAAAATATAGCTCTGTGTGTGTGATGGGACTAACACACTTCAAGTCCTATAGGTGCTTCTGGGAAGAAAATATAGCTCTGTGTGTGTGATGGGACTAACACACTTCAAGTCCTATAGGTGCCTCTGGGAACAAAATATAGCTCTGTGTGTGTGATGGGACTAACACACTTCAAGTCCTATAGGTGCTTCTGGGAAGAAAATATAGCTCTGTGTGTGTGATGGGACTAACACACTTCAAGTCCTATAGGTGCCTCTGGGAAGAAAATATAGCTCTGTGTGTGTAATGGGACTAACACACTTCAAGTCCTATAGGTGCCTCTGGGAAGAAAATATAGCTCTGTGTGTGTGATGGGACTAACACACTTCAAGTCCTATAGGTGCTTCTGGGAAGAAAATATAGCTCTGTGTGTGTAATGGGACTAACACACTTCAAGTCCTATAGGTGCCTCTGGGAACAAAATATAGCTCTGTGTGTGTGATGGGACTAACACACTTCAAGTCCTATAGGTGCTTCTGGGAAGAAAATATAGCTCTGTGTGTGTAATGGGACTAACACACTTCAAGTCCTATAGGTGCCTCTGGGAACAAAATATAGCTCTGTGTGTGTAATGGGACTAACACACTTCAAGTCCTATAGGTGCCTCTGGGAAGAAAATATAGCTCTGTGTGTGTAATGGGACTAACACACTTCAAGTCCTATAGGTGCCTCTGGGAACAAAATATAGCTCTGTGTGTGTGATGGGACTAACACACTTCAAGTCCTATAGGTGCTTCTGGGAAGAAAATATAGCTCTGTGTGTGTGATGGGACTAACACACTTCAAGTCCTATAGGTGCCTCTGGGAACAAAATATAGCTCTGTGTGTGTGATGGGACTAACACACTTCAAGTCCTATAGGTGCTTCTGGGAAGAAAATATAGCTCTGTGTGTGTGATGGGACTAAACACACTTCAAGTCCTATAGGTGCTTCTGGGAAGAAAATATAGCTCTGTGTGTGTAATGGGACTAACACACTTCAAGTCCTATAGGTGCCTCTGGGAACAAAATATAGCTCTGTGTGTGTGATGGGACTAACACACTTCAAGTCCTATAGGTGCTTCTGGGAAGAAAATATAGCTCTGTGTGTGTAATGGGACTAACACACTTCAAGTCCTATAGGTGCCTCTGGGAACAAAATATAGCTCTGTGTGTGTGATGGGACTAACACACTTCAAGTCCTATAGGTGCTTCTGGGAAGAAAATATAGCTCTGTGTGTGTAATGGGACTAACACACTTCAAGTCCTATAGGTGCCTCTGGGAACAAAATATAGCTCTGTGTGTGTAATGGGACTAACACACTTCAAGTCCTATAGGTGCCTCTGGGAAGAAAATATAGCTCTGTGTGTGTAATGGGACTAACACACTTCAAGTCCTATAGGTGCCTCTGGGAACAAAATATAGCTCTGTGTGTGTAATGGGACTAACACACTTCAAGTCCTATAGGTGCTTCTGGAAGAAAATATAGCTCTGTGTGTGTAATGGGACTAACACACTTCAAGTCCTATAGGTGCCTCTGGGAACAAAATTTAGCTCTGTGTGTGTGATGGGACTAACACACTTCAAGTCCTATAGGTGCTTCTGGGAAGAAAATATAGCTCTGTGTGTGTGATGGGACTAACACACTTCAAGTCCTATAGGTGCCTCTGGGAACAAAATATAGCTCTGTGTGTGTGATGGGACTAACACACTTCAAGTCCTATAGGTGCTTCTGGGAAGAAAATATAGCTCTGTGTGTGTGATGGGACTAACACACTTCAAGTCCTATAGGTGCTTCTGGGAAGAAAATATAGCTCTGTGTGTGTAATGGGACTAACACACTTCAAGTCCTATAGGTGCCTCTGGGAACAAAATATAGCTCTGTGTGTGTGATGGGACTAACACACTTCAAGTCCTATAGGTGCTTCTGGGAAGAAAATATAGCTCTGTGTGTGTAATGGGACTAACACACTTCAAGTCCTATAGGTGCCTCTGGGAACAAAATATAGCTCTGTGTGTGTGATGGGACTAACACACTTCAAGTCCTATAGGTGCTTCTGGGAAGAAAATATAGCTCTGTGTGTGTAATGGGACTAACACACTTCAAGTCCTATAGGTGCCTCTGGGAACAAAAATATAGCTCTGTGTGTGTAATGGGACTAACACACTTCAAGTCCTATAGGTGCCTCTGGGAAGAAAATATAGCTCTGTGTGTGTAATGGGACTAACACACTTCAAGTCCTATAGGTGCCTCTGGGAACAAAATATAGCTCTGTGTGTGTGATGGGACTAACACACTTCAAGTCCTATAGGTGCTTCTGGGAAGAAAATATAGCTCTGTGTGTGTGATGGGACTAACACACTTCAAGTCCTATAGGTGCCTCTGGGAACAAAATATAGCTCTGTGTGTGTGATGGGACTAACACACTTCAAGTCCTATAGGTGCTTCTGGGAAGAAAATATAGCTCTGTGTGTGTGATGGGACTAACACACTTCAAGTCCTATAGGTGCCTCTGGGAACAAAATATAGGAGCTCTGCCTGCCTGCCACGAACACACTACAAGTCCTATAGGTGCTTCTGGTAACAAAATATAGGAGCTCTGCCTGCCTGCCACGAACACACTACAAGTCCTATAGGTGCTTCTGGTAACAAAATATAGGAGCTCTGCCTGCCTGCCACGAACACACTACAAGTCCTATAGGTGCTTCTGGTAACAAAATATAGGAGCTCTGCCTGCCTGCCACGAACACACTACAAGTCCTATAGGTGCTTCTGGTAACAAAATATAGTAGCTCTGCCTGCCTGCCACGAACACACTACAAGCCCCTCTTTCTCAATCAATCTTTGTAACTGAATCTATCTAACTCAATTTCTGTAAGTGAATCTCTCTACCTAACTAAATCGAGCAGAGTGTCACAGAATCAGCCTGCTCAATCTGCGCCGGAACTGCATGTGACCGGCGCAGACGGCGTGGCGGCGTTTTATAGGGGGGGGCGTGTACTACAGCCCCTGAGCTGTAATTGGCTACAGGCGTCCTGCCTGTAGCCAATTATGGCTCTTCGAGTTTCCGGGGCTGTGATTGGCCAAGCATGCGGGGTCACAATGCTTGGCCAATCATCAGCCAGCAATGCACTGCGTCGGCCGCGCCGGCCGCAATGCGTGATGGAAAAGTCTTGGATGGTGATCTTCCCTATAAAGAAAGAGCCTCATCACCTTCCCTTCAACCTGATTAGGTTTTTGTGGAGAAAACAATATAACAAATGTATAGTATGATGTATCCCACCTAGATACATATATTTTCATAATTAATTGTAATGTAAAGTAACACTATGGTTTGGTCCTGTTAATGTTGAATAATGAACAGCCACAATAGTCAAAAATGAACACAAACTGAAATCTTATAAATTGTCTAATATAATTTTATTTCAAAATTGAGTTGTACTGTTAAAACAGTAAAATCAAACATGTTACTTGTAACTCCCCTTTAATGATGTATGGGGCTGTTTTATTTTATTTTTTCTGTTCTGTCAATTGAACTTTATACCATTTCAATAAAATATTTGAACAATATAACAGTAAAATCAATTGTAATAAAATAAGTTTATAAGAATGTATACATTAATAGAAATATATTTTATCTACACATAAAAACTGGTTACAAAACATAAGAGTCGATTATAACATAAAATTAAAATTACTTAGTATTTTTATGTGATAGGAAGGTGAATATACAAAATGTGTCACTTTCAAACTTTTCTTAGGACAAGTTAACACAGAAGAAAACAAACCACCAAATTGTGTTATCAATTTTATTGCATGTACAGTATTAGTGTATGCACTATTTTATGCAATACTGCCTAATAATTGATTATTGTTTTTATTAATGCTTTCATACAAATTTAAAAAAAAATATTTAAACAAGAAACACCCTTTGCATGCCCAGGGAAGTTAGGAGGAAAGTGGAAATAATAGACTCATGTCAAATGTATTCCTTTTAGAACCTCATTGCTTTTGATCAGCAATTAAAATAATATATACAAAACTAGTATGATACTAGCATTACTTTATGATCTTGTCACATAACTGTATGTGAACAAGTTATGCTCTTCTTCTGGCAGGACCATTACGTTTCCCATTTTGGTATAGTCTAGCTGTAGAATTATGAACACCGGAGTAATGACTTAAACATATTTTTGAAGCAATGGCTCTGATTTCCTTTTTTTTTTAATACAGTATGCTAAGTGTTTAAATACACTACCAAGGGTTTAAATACATTATGATGGCAGCACTAGGAGAGTCAGACTGCTGTTCTCACATACAAATATCAGTCCAGCTCCGTGACCTCCCCCTTGCCCTGAACACTGCTATAATCAACAGCACTGTTCAGGGAGCAAGAATGATATTAATTAGAGAAGTATGAAGTTGGACCGCAGGAAAGACGCATATGTAAGACTCATGGCTTTGACTCTCGCACGCTCACAGCGCAAGGTTTTCTAACCCTTGTTGCAGGGAAAAAGAGGCAT
This sequence comes from Lithobates sylvaticus, assembly GCA_028564925.1. Classification (NCBI taxonomy): domain Eukaryota; kingdom Metazoa; phylum Chordata; class Amphibia; order Anura; family Ranidae; genus Lithobates; species Lithobates sylvaticus. The sequence goes on from CM053038.1 coordinate 116,743,995, forward strand.
ATTTATTACTGTATATGCAGCCTGATTCATTACAGTAATACATTAAGAGGATATGATTGGGCTTTGATGGAAAAAGTCTATTTTTTAATGAGAAATACAATTTTATTTATTTTTTATTTACTTTGTAATTGAACTCTACATTTAAGTAGCTGCAAATTTCTTAAATACGCAGTTCCTGTATATTTCTCTTGCAATTAATTAATCATCTGTGAGGAGCTAATGTATTCCATGTCACTAAGACTTGCACTTAATCACAGAGAGCTTTGTTATGAGAAAATAAATAAAACAGCCCAGCCCTCCTTTATCATTTTCTAAAATGGCAAAAAAAAACAAAAAAACTTTTACAAATTAAATTAGAGACAATGCACAAGGAGTGTCAGGCTGCATGGAAATAATTATTTTTCCTAGGCTCTGAATTAAACATATTTTCAGATATTCAAGGATTTTCAGAAATGCTGCTTTTTATATTTTCAATTGGACAGTATTGAACCAACAAGATATGATTTTAGATATACTTAATGCAATTCAACAAACATGTTCGAATGCGCTCCAATGTATATCTTTGATGTCAATGTGGTGATCTTATGCCACGTACACACGGTCTGACTTTCTGACGAGAAATGTTGGATGTGAGCTTGCTGTCGGAAAGTCCGACTGTGTGTATGCTCCATTGAACATTTGCAGTCAGACTTTCCGCCAACAAATGTTTGATAGCAGGTTCTCAAATTTTCCGCCAACAAAAAAGTCCGAATGTGTGTACACAAGTCCGTCGCATAAAAAAGTTCACGCATGCTCCGAATCAAGCAGAAGGAGCCGCACTGGCTATTGAACTTCCTTTTTCTCAGCTCGTCGTATGTGTTAAACGCTGCCACGTTCCCACGTTCATAATTGTTTGCCAACATTTGTGTGACCGTGTGTATGCAAGACAAGTTTGAGCCAACATCCTTCGAACAAAAATCCACGGTTTTGTTGGCAGAAAGTCCAATTATGTACATTAATCAGTACAAGGAGACCTATGTCTTAAGTCATGTCTTACCTAATTCATCACCATCACACAATGTTACTTTGGCTTTATTCTATAATAAAGTTATTTGAGTTACCCTCCACCATTGAGAATGTTCTGACATTATTTTTTTCTTTCACCTTGTTTATGTAGCAGGAAACAACTTTTTATTTCATAATTCAATTACAATGTTAATTCTTTCAAGCAGCTGGCCTTTTAAACAATTAAAATGCTAAAGACAGACAATGTGATCCCTGTGATTGGCTGACACAGTGATCACAAACCTGTCTCAACAATAAACAGTGACTGGTAGCTGTTAGTGATAGTGCAGGCACAGTGCTAGGGACGCCGAGTGAGCGCACCTACAGCACTGAACAGCAACGCCGCCTTTGCACATATATGAGGCAGCTCAGATTTTAAAGCCCACCGCCATGCTACTAGAAGTACAGCCAGCAATAAAGGGTTAATATTAATTGGATAGTACTAAAGTGCATCTAAACCTTAAGAACTAAAATATAATATGTTCCAGCTTACCACTCCTTGGATGTGATGTCTGTATTCGTTTTCTGTTTCCAGGTTTTTTCCCCTTATTTTAATCTAGTAATCCTGTAAATAACACAGTTCCAGTCCTAGGGTGACAATGTTACCTCACTTTACTGTATTTATGGAGGAGCAGTGCTGTCAACACTGGGCAGGAAGTATGTTGGGACTCCAGAATAGACATTCGTTCAGTTCGTTTAGTTCCGAATTAATATTCTGACAAATTTTTCATTATTCGGAGATTCGGATATATCCGAATACCCAAATTACACTATAAACACATTTTACCCAATGCTCTGAATAACGTCAATTTGTCCGAATTTCGGAAATTCTGACTGAAATTTGAGTCAAATTTTACATTGAACTCCAGTCGAATTCTTATGCCGTGTACAGACGATCGGACATTCCGACAACAAAATCCTGGATTTATTTCCGACGGATGTTGTCTCAAACTTGTCTTGCATACACGCGGTCGCACAAATGTTGTCGGAAATGCCAAACGTCAAGAACGCGGTGGCGTACAACACCTAATGACGAGCCGAGAAAAATGAAGTACAATAGCCAGTGCGGCTCTTCTGCTTGATTCCGAGCATGCATGGAATTTTGTGCGGCGGAATTGTGTACTGGAATTTATGACAACAGATTTTGTTGTCGGAAAATTTAAGAACCAGCTCTCAAATTTTGAAATGTCCGATGGAGTCTACACACGGTCGCAATTTCTGACAACAAGCTCACATCGAACATTTCTTGTGGGAAATTCCGACCGTGTGTATGCGGCATAACTGTACACATATTGCTGAAATCAAAGACTGTGTGTGTTACTAGAGTACAATTTCGAAAATAATGCTGTTTTTGTTAAGCCAAAGGTGATTTAAAGAGTCACTGTAATCATTTAATGAAGATTTTTCTTTTGCTTTTTAACTTTGCTGCATTCAAATCGAAAAAAATATAACATTTTCGTTTCGAGCGATTTGAAAATGTATCGATTTGAACATTTCGAATCGAAAAAATCAGTAAATTCTAAGAAAATTTGAATATTCCGAATAAGAATTCTGAATACGAAGTCCGAATATGAATTGAACGGATCAACCGTATTGAACTAAACTAAATAACTAGATTAACGAATCAAAAACAAAAAGAAACTAAACAAATTTTTTCATCATGCACATGTCTACTACAGAACACATTCCCCTCTCCTCATATCCGAAACACTAGGGTAGGTGTTCTGCAGTTAGTAGTGGTAAATAGGATAGGGTTAATAACACTGCTTGGAGTTTCAGAGTAGCACAGGAATTGTTGTCATCTCAAATGGGAAGTTAACAGTTCACTGGATTTCTGGCAGATTTTCTTTAAAGAGACAAAACAGGGGGAAATGTACATGTTTGGAGAGATGTTCTAAAAAGGGTATTGATTTACTAAAACTGGAGTGAAAAATTTGGTGTAGCCGTGCATGGCAGCCAATCAAATTTTATCTTTAGCTTGTTTAAATAAGCTTTGACAAAAAAACCTGAAAGCTGATTGGTTTCTATGCAGATCCAGATTTTGCACTCTCCAATTTTAGTAAATATCCCCCTATGTTTTTTTTTTTTTTGTATGTTATGTGCATATACATACATTTTTAAGTCTATGTATAGCTAAAAACATATTTTGGATAGATTAGGGAAGGTTTAGACCTCCTCAAGTTTTTATTGCTGTCTGAATCCCCTCTGAGTAGATTCACCCCTCTCTATTTGTCCTGGTGGGCATTGTTACTGAGACAGAAAGTAAAGGGAATTCCATAATTTTACAGTTGTCACCAGAATAGGAGGTGAGGAGAAATTGTCCAATGTGGATTCCTGTTCCTGTGACAACTGTCTAATGCCGCATACACACAATCGGAAATGCTGCCAGCAAAACTCAGATGAGAGATTTTTGTCGGAAAATGCGACCGTGTGTATGCTACATCGGTCTTTTGCTGGCAGAATTCCAGCCAGCAAAAGATTGAAAGCAAGTTCTCTATTTTTCGGTCCGAAAATGCGATCGTCTGTATGCAATTCGGACGCGCAAAAAATCACGCTTGTTTGGAAACAATTCGACGCATGCTCGGAAGCATTGAACTTCATTTTCTCAGCTTGTCGAAGTGTTGTACGTCACTGCATTCTTGACGGTCGGAAGTTCAGAGAACTTTTGTGTGATCATGTGTATGTAAGAGAAGCTTGAGCGGAATTCTGTCGGAAAAACCATCCAAGATTTTTCCGACGGAAATTCCGCTTGTGTGTAAGCGGCATAAGAGGGGAATTTTCCTCACTTTGTAGAGATTTCTTTTGTTGCATGAGACAGCAAAAAAATAAACTGCCCAATGAGACAGCAAAAAAAAAATTTCCCAATGAGACAGCAAAAAAATAAACTGCCCAATGAGACAGCAATAAAATAAACTGCCCAATGAGACAGCAAAAATAAACTCCCCAATGAGACAGCAAAAAAAATAAACAGGTGATGTTACCCCCTTCCTTTTTTAAACAAAACAAAAAAAAAATTTAAATACATTTTAACTGATTAGAATTATTTTTTAATACTCCCTTGTCTGATTTAATTCAATGTCTGCCATAATGTATTGCAATTCCAGTACCAGGGAAGTAATTGCTTAGTTACAAAGTAAGACATTCAGGGTGTTCAGTAACTATTTCAGGCCCTATTTTCACAATCCTGCAATAAGATCTAGTGAATGCAGAGATTTTGCTAGGTTTTGGGTGGTCTACTCCCAATGATCATTGCTTTACCCATTTGCTCAAACACACAAAAGCCATAAGCTACTTAATTAACTACTATTAAGTCAACACCACTTCCTTGAACAATTGCTAGAACTACATTTCTGAAGCAATCACAGTCCGCTGTCAACACTCCCCACCAATCAGAAGTCAGGAAACAAAATAGGGTTTCAGTGAGGAGAAGGAAAATGAAAAGAAAAAGGTTCTCAGTGGGTTGCTGAAAGTCAGAATTGTATGAAAGAGGAACCCATGTGTCAGCCATCACCTGTCTTCCTTGTCTGGCATGTCACTGCCATGTGGTTGCAAGGCAAGAATAAGGAAAGCTAAAAATCTTGTCCTCCATTGAGACGACTCAGCAGGGAAAGGGGAAACCCTAGTGTGTGGGTCAAGAGGCTGTTCTTTCAGTCATAGTTTTTATTGAAGAGCCAGTGAATGGATTATGAGTGATAAAAAGAAATCAGACTGGATTTGCAGAAGGAAAGGAGTTCTATAAGACTTTTCTGAACAAGCCTGCTTTCCACCACACACAATTCATTGGTTTTATTCAGTCTAGTTTCAACTGCCATGGACAGCATTGAAAATACATTTATTTGTGCATTCTGTTCTGATCTTATGTTCCTTGCTCTTTTAGGTTTAATTTAGTTTTAACCTTAATACCAGGCCTATATGTAGCTTATGGATTTCTGAATTCACCGTGTTAATAACCATTTAACCTTTCCAGACACTTGTGTGAATTGTCCATCTGTCCCACAAGTTCCTCCTTAGATAGTTTTTCATTCTGAAAATAGTTTTTTTTATCCATCCATTGCTTCATCATTGACCTTTTTATGAATGTTTATTTGAGAACTTTGTCAATTAACAAGACAGATAGAAACAAAGCTAACTACATTACAGTAGGGTCATACTGGCCTTCTGATCCAACGAGATAGGTATATTAGACATCACATGTAGTAACTCTTGGCTGTTTTAAACAATTAAAACCCAGTGGGTTTGTAGAAAAAGGTGAGCCTGTATTGTTCTCTAAGTAATCATTGACTTTTTTTTATAACAATATCTCTCTAGAAAAAAGGTCTCAATTATAATTGTTAAAACCAAACATGTGCATCATATCCACTTCTTACCTTTAAAGTTTAAAAGCATCTCAGTTATTATTATTTTTCCATGGTCATGCCTCCATTATCCTCATACATGAGGAGTGTAGTTGATTATGTTCTTTTTCTAAAGCAAAGCTGTTAAGCATTAAGCAAAATAACTGTTTTGTACTGAAGTAGAACTATGTTTATATTCATTACCTAAAATGTACCGTTTTACAACAAGGTGGATGACATATCTATAAATGTGCAATAAATGTTTTTGCTAAATTTGTGTTCATAGAGACCTCTAAATAGGAAGACAAAGCAGTTTGGACCATTTTGTAATGTTGTTGAAAATTACACATTCGAATCATGGGTATTTTATGATTAGTTTCTACACAATATTTTTTCTTAAAACAGAACTTCACTCAAAAAGTGAAGTCTCGCCGATCCGCTCCCCCCCCTCTTAGCCCATAACTGAATTACATTTTTTTGGGGGGTTGGGTGTTGAGGGGGTGGGACTTCGGGTAGACGAGAATGATACCCCTGTCTCACCCCTCCTTTCCTGCAGCTTCCTTCGACACGTCACGTTCTTCAGGAGGTTACAAGACCACTTGCAGAGCACTGCACATGCTCGCCTATGTGCAGTTGGAAGCCAGCTGTGGTTTCTCAGGATGCCACAGTTGGCTCACATATCTAAGATGGAGGCGCAGTGGTAAGAAGAATTGGCTGTGGGAAGACAGCACTGTACTCAAGGCACTGGTAGGTACCTGATTTTTTAAAGTCAGCAGCTACAAAAAAAAGTTTCCCTGTAAAGTATATGTAAGCCCCAACAATAAAATTTTCTATAAGCTTAAACAAGTTAATGTTTTTTCAAAAGGTGGTTTGTTTTTCTTTAATTTACAGATTTCATTAATATAATACCTGGTGGTCCTACCATGAAGGTCCTTGTTCAGATACTTCATAATATGGGGTGACAACCATCACCCAACTGTGCATCTGTGTTGTCAGTCTGTCACATGTGTCCCCTAGTGAATGCTACAAGCAGCTGTGCTGATACCCATTGTGCAGGCATTGTCCACCATTGTCAATATCAGGAAGCTGGTCCAGAACAACAATGTACATCCAATGCTGGAATGAGTGCATATAGGCAGGAAGTGGCTGAGAATGATGGAGGAGATCAGCAGGACTGAGATGATAACAGGCAAAACAAGTGTTATATGAAAGTAAAAAAATGGCAGTTGTTTATGATACTCAAATTAAATATCACCCACTTTCTAAGTGAACATTAAGTTATTCAATCACTTGCTTCAAAGTTGGGTGGGGAGGATTACTAGTGGGCTATAGGTGGTAGAGAATTTTTATCCAATATTTACACAACTGTATCACAAGAATGACACGTTTTCGCCTATGAGTCAATTAGAAAAATGTGTGACTCTTGGGTGAAGACAATGATAAATAGATCTCTACATTTTTAAAGTATAAGTAAGCGCTAACTGAATATGCCATTGGGAAGTCCCTGTGCGTCAGAGGGGGCGGGGTCACCCGGGTATGTCACCATGTGGCCCCGTCCTCAGTTTTATAAGAACTGTCACCTGCGAGGACGCGCCAACAACCGACAATTCATTATAGCTGAAAGTACTTTTAAATTACTTTTTTTCTTTTGGAAATGTAATTTTGTGCAGGGACTGTTCTAAACACGGGAAAAATGCGCCACTTTACAGGCATACTATAGACACCCCCATGTATGAAATTTAAAGGAATATTTCACTTTTATTGTTTCACTTTAAGCATTATTAAAATCACTGCTCCCGAAAAAACGGCCGTTTTTAAAACTTTTTTTTGCATTGATACATGTCTGCTGTGGCAGGACCCAGGTCCCCAAACACTTTTTATGACAATAACTTGCATATAAGCCTTTAAAATTAACACTTTTGATTTTTCTTGTTAATGTCCCATAGACTTTAGAACGGTGTTCCGGTGGCTTTTGAATCTGCCCCGAGCGTCGCATATTGTTCGGTGTTCGCAGAACATCCGAACAACCAAAGTTCGGCCTGAACATATGCTCGGGCCGACCGTTCGCCCACCCCTATCCATTAACAAGAAGTGCCGGAACAAGAACCTTCATGGCAAGGTCACCAGGTATTATTTTAAAGAGCAACTAAAGTCCCCTCAGTTACCCCCTTTCCTCTGGTCCAAAGACACCAGTGTTGGCATCTTCTCCCTGGCTCCCTCTGGGGGCCTCTTTTTGGCTGTCTTGATTGGCTGGCGCAGGATTATGTCAGTCATCCTAGCAGACTGGATCCATGTTGGAGGTAAACTAAGTGAGCATGCTATGCATCTCAGTTTACATGTGACATGCAGTTTATTTTATTGCAGAAGAGACATTGCATAGCCTGCTTGTTTGTAAGGTTTGTAGTGCTGCCTTTAGTTTTGCTTTAAAGCAGTTTTAAAAACAAAAGCAAACATTTATTATATTGAAGCTTACCAATTCTTAGATGTGATGGCTGCATTTGTTTTCTTTTATTAGGCTTTCTTTGTTATATTTTCATTTAGTGATCCTGCCAGTAAGTTTGTTGTCTTTTAAAAGCATTTAAAGCGGAGCTCCACCCACATTTAAGACTTTGCGCCATCTAGTTAATGTTTGCATGGTTAAAACAGATTGGCTATCTTTTTTTTTTTTGTTTTGTTTGATTTATTTTGTTTTAAATGGTATAATGCTTCTCTTCCTGTGTACCTCGCCGCGGTGAAGCACTTAATTTCCAGCCACGCATTGGCTCCTGGGAGATGAGTATCATCAATCTCAGGAGTCAATGGCATCGCCAGCTGGAAGCATCACTTCCGCTGCTGCTATTGTTATGGCAACCCGTAGCAATATGCGTGCCGTGCTTTGTGCTTTATGCGTATGCGCGAGATCAGGTGGTGCATGCTGGGTAGCCAGCATGCACTAGTGGGCTTCATGCCCACAATGATAATGGGACCGCGATCAGAAGGGAAGAGAATGGTTACTATAAACAAAAGCATGCCTTGCATTTTATAATTTTTTTTATTGATTTAAGTAATTAAATCACAGGGGGGTTAAAATATGTCTGGAGCTCCACTTTAACACTGGCAGCAATGCTTACAGTGATCAACTTTTATTTTATGCAAAACCTTGATCCCAAAAGTAAAAATAAAATTTTTGCTGTAAATAACTATAACGTGTGAGCTGAAGTGTGGCTTCAATTTGTTAGTGCATTTAAATCTGATGGTACATTTAACCCCCCCCCCCCCAGACTGACAATGCTGCTGTCTGCTGTGCCCCCCTCCCACTAGGTGCTCATTCATCTTGATTGAGAACACTCCAATATAGGAGGTGTGTTACTGACCAGTTCACCAGGTGAAAACAGAGGGAAAAAAGAAAAAAAAAGAAAAATGAATTGCAGCCACCACATCTAAGGATTTGTAAGATGCAACATATTACATTTTTGATTTGGGGTTTATTACCACTTTAAGAAATGCTGCAAATTTTTAAATATTGAAATTACTTTTGTTATAGCTTATATGAGTTATTAGTGATTGGGTTAATAAAATGTGAAAATTAAAAAAATAAAAATAAATAGAAAACCAAAAAATTACTAAATGGGTAGTTACTAAGCAAGTGGGGAACGTAGGGGAACGTTTTGTTAACCTACAATATATTAGCTTTTTTTTTTGGCTTCATTTCCCAAGATTTAATAAAATGCAAGTAAACCCATGAACTAAATTTAAGTGTTTGTACAGTATCAAGTGAAACTCAAATTAAAACATTTATGCAGCTATCACTTATTACAGTCACTTGTACTGTCACTTGGAATAAGGGTCTGACTGGCCCCCTCCAGCAAGAAGGGGGTTAATTAGTTACACAGATCCGAGTTGTAAAGTTTTCTAATAGTAAGTGATTTCTTTTCTATTAGGCTTTCGAACATCTTTGTTACACGGTTTTGTCGAGCGTGTATGGATCCCATTTGCATCTGTTAAGCTCCCTGTGAGGTCTTTGTGGCAAGCTTGTAACTGTTAAAAATGACTTGTTGCGAAGTGTGTATACTCTTCTCCTCTCTCCCCGGCCCCCCTTCCCAGCAGATTCAGTTGGTCCTGTAAGCTTTAACTAGAAAATCCACCTGAGCCCCTTTACTCAATTAGCGCTTAATCTCACTGCAATGAGCACTGTGTTGTCATTCAGTTTCCTTGTTTACTTCAATTAAAACAAGAAAAAGCTTGCTAAAAAAAAAAAATCACTTTCTTCTCTTTTTGTTTTCTAGTCTCAAGAATCTCAGTTCTGGGTTCCTACCAGCATTTTAGTTTCACTGAGTATACAAACTAACGCAATAAACACATATTCAATTCCCAAGATTAAGCTTTCTACCAATATTATGTGCAATATATATATAAAAAAAACAAAAAACACTTCAATAACATTCAAATTAGCTTTGAAGATGAATGATAATAAATGGGAAATGTGCACTCTCTTTATAAAAAATAAAATAAAAATAGTTACAAACAAGGTTAGACTTTTTTCACTCAAGTTTGTTTTGTAAGATGATTTGTTTTTAGGCATGTGCAATTTAATGTTAAAAATGTCTGCAGCCCATTTTTATATGTTACGTTTGGTTTAAAACCCCATGCCCATCCCTCCCTCCCACTCCCATTCAAGGCCTTTTATTTTTTTTTAAAGAAAAAATACTGCTAAAGCGTTTTTTTTTTTTTAACTTTGAGTTTGCCATCCATGTTCCTTGCTGGTATCTCTTCTGGTTGTGGAGACCAGTGATCCATGCCAACTGGTTCTTATGTTCTGGGCTTCTCTCTACTGGATCCTAAGAAGACCCCACAGGCAGCAATGTCGGGCACCTCAAGAAGGACCCTTCCACTCTACTGTAAGAAAGAAAGAACCAGGACACAGAAAGTCCCTTGACCACAGATTTAAGCAAGTTTTTTTGCTTTTAGATTAGGATTTTTGCGGTTATAGCAACCCATTAGTGAGGTACATGACTGGTACTGACTGGTACATTGCACAGCTTTACCCTGTTAAAGAAGAGATCTAGTTTTTTTTTATATTAACAGTGCACCAGGACAAGCACTGAATATTTTACTATCATGTAACTAACTATTATAAAGTCGATCAAAAACATATGAGCATTAAAATGAAATAAGTTACATCAAGTTACAAGTACAATGTGTAAAGCCACCATTAGTGTTTGAAACTCTATATATGTAAGGAAGAAGGAGGACCTTACAGATATGCCAGCCTACTATGGTTTGACAGCTTCATCATTATCTGACCTTGATGCCAACACTCTTATTTTACAGCATAGGAGCAACCAACAGCAAAAAAAATTAAGAGAATGCTATGGATATTGGTAACATTTGTCACTAGCTTTTAGCTCTAGGCTTTTACATTTAGGGAGGCAGTTTTATCATATATTTGTTCTATTATTGTTAATATAGTTCAAACTCTATGATGTATAGATTTCTGATCTAAAGTTGTATATCTGTTCTCCAGAACTAGGCCCTCATATCTCAGACATTAAACAATCCCAGGACGCTGTTTTTGCCTAAGATTATGTTAACTCCAACTTACATACAATATTTATAAAACATTTTAGCAAGTATTCAGCTGCAAAATGTAGCCTTTTTCATCTGGAGAACAGCCAGGGCCTCATTCAGCAGGCTACAATGAAGCAGTAAGAGGAACACACCAGTTTGACGTTCCTGTCTTTGCAGCTAAGTGACTGAACTCCTTGCTCAATACTTCATGAAAGAGAAACCTAGATTTGCAGTACAAAACTATGTTTCCATGACTTTCAAAGATAGCTGTAGAGCTTCTTATGAAGGAGAAATTAAAAAAAATGGAACAGGAGAAATGTGGGCCATGTACTGACAGACATACAAGCCAGGGATGTACAGAGTAACACAAAATTCAGCATGGAAGGATGAGCTAAGAACAAAGGGCGAAATTGTGTTCACTTCAATCAACCCATCATGTGCTAGCAAAAATCCTGTTTATTTTTTATTTCACCATGTATGATTGGGTATTAAAACATTGTTCTAATTTCTTACAGTCATCGTCTTTGCTGAGTGAATAGTCTTAGCTTCTTTGGTTAATTCAATCCCACTGTGTTAAAAAACAAAACAAAAAAAAAACAGATCCCATATTTCCTGGGCTCAAAATGATCTCCACATTTTTCTAAAAAGGTTTCAGTGTGTGAATGGAATTCCTATAGAAAACTCTTCTGTTATGGATCTTTTCTACCTTGCCATATATCATTTTCTAATCTCAAAGGTACTTGGAAGTTCTGCTCAAGTGAACAAACAAAGGGTCATTTACTGATGGGAGTGAGTATTTCTAGACCAGTGAATGTGTGTTCATAGTATACACTTTAAAGATACAAAAAGTCCCATCATGTCAATCATACACAACTATAAATAAAATAAACTATAAGATTAAAATGTAAAGATCTCTAAGAGATGAAGTAGAACTGATAATGGAAAGGAAAGAGTGGAGGGATAAATAACACAAGGAATAAGACATGAAAATAGTATTTTAAGGTAGAGAAGGATACAAGTGACACTTTACAGTGGAATTTGTGTTACATTTGGATTCAGATTCAGATTCACTGGGGTTGATATACTATAGGAGTAGATTGTTGGCTTAGGCATTTGATCCTGTGTTCTCACCAATCCTGTGCAGGAAAAATAGTAATCACAGGCCCATGACTGGGTGATCAAAATTAACTCAGCTTCACTGGGCTCAGTGAACATTGTACTTTTTTAGTGACTCAACCTTACTAAATCAGCTGAAACCTATTCCTTTATCTATGTTCAAGAGCTCTTTTGTTTGCAGCAGTTCCCTTTAAACCCCATGTGATGTGTTTGTTTTTTTAATTGAATTTATTTTAAAAGAGCATCAATATCTTTATCTTGGGATAAACAGTAAGGGGCCTAATGGACACCTTTATTAGTGCACTGGGGCAGGTAGCAGATTATTTGCCCCCTGGAGCCCATAACCATGAGCATGTGATGATGACACATACATACTATTGACAATTCTGCCAGCCTCACAATGTTTATACTTCTATATATATATATCTATATAGATATATATCTATATAGCTATAGATATATATATATATTTATAGTGGGTAAAATAAGTATTGACACGTCACCATTTTTCTACACCTAGAAAAATGGATGCAGGTTTTAAGCCAAAGGGTAGTCACACCAAGTATTGATTTGTATTGAATTTCTGTTCTGTTCATTTAATTTCCATTTTGTTAATTGGTACAAATAAACTATTAACACTTCTATTTCTGAAAGCGTTTTTTTTACAGAATTTTTTCACCCCTACCTAAAACCTTTGCATGGTACTATCTATCTATCTATCTACAGTGGTGTGAAAAAGTGTTTGCCCCCTTCCTCATTTCCTGTTCCTTTGCATGTTTGTCACACTTAAGTGTTTCGGAACATCAAACCAATTTAAACAATAGTCAAGGACAACACAAGTAAACACAAAATGCAATTTGTGAATGAAGGTGTTTATTATTAAAGGTGAAAAAAAATCCAAACCATCATGGCCCTGTGTGAAAAAGTGATTGCCCCCCTTGTTAAAACATACTATAACTGTGGTTGTCCACACCTGAGTTCAATTTCTCTAGCCACACCCAGGCTGATTATTGCCACACCTGTTCACAATCAAGGCATCACTTAAATAGGAGCTGCTTGACACAGTAAGGTCCACCAGAAGATCCTTAAAAGCTACACATCATGCCGAGACCCAAAGAAATTCAGGAAACAATTGAGAAAGAAAGTAATTGAGATCTATCAGTCTGGAAAGGGTTATAAAGCCATTTCCAAAGCTTTGGGAATCCAGCGAACCACAGTGAGAGCCATTATCCACAAATGGCGAAGACATGGAACAGTGGTGAACCTTCCCAGGAGTGGCCGGCCGCCCAAAATTACCCCAAGAGCGCAGCAACGACTCATCCAAGAGGTCACAAAAGACCCCACACAACGTCCAAGGAACTGCAGGACTCACTTGCCTCAGTTAAGGTCAGCGTTCATGCCTCCACCATCAGGAAAAGACTGGGCAAAAATGGCCTGCATGGCAGAGTTCCAAGGAGAAAACCACTGCTGAGCAAAAAGAACATCAAAGCTCGTCTCAATTTCTCCACAACACATCTTGATGATCCCCAAGACTTTTGGGACAACATTCTGTGGACCGATGAGACAAAAGTGGAACTCTTTGGAAGGTGTGTGTCCAAGTATATCTGGCGTAGAAAGAACACTGCATTTCAGAAAAAGAACATTATACCAACAGTAAAATATGGTGGTGGTAGTGTGATGGTCTGGGGCTGTTTTGCTGCTTCAGGACCTGGAAGACTTGCCGTGATAAAAGGAACTATGAATTCTGCTGTCTACCAAGAGATCCTGAAGGAGAATGTCCGACCATCTGTTCGTGTACTCAAGCTGAAACAAACTTGGGTTCTGCAGCAGGACAATGATCCTAAACACACCAGCAAGTCCACCACCGAATGGCTGAAGAAAAACAAAATGAAGACTTTGGAGTGGCCTAGCCAAAGTCCTGACCTGAATCCTATTGAGATGTTGTGGTATGACCTTAAAAAGGCCGTTCATGCTCGAAAACCCTCTAATGTAACTGAATTAGGACAATTCTGCAAAGATGAGTGGGCCAAAATTCCTCCAGGACGCTGTAAAAGCCTCATTGCACGTTATCGCAAACGCTTGGTTGCAGTTGTTGCTGCTAAGGGTGGCCCAACCAGTTATTAGGTTTAGGGGGCAATCACTTTTTCACACAGGGCCATGATGGTTTGGATTTTTTTTCACCTTTAATAATAAACACCTTCATTTACAAATTGCATTTTGTGTTTACTTGTGTTGTCCTTGACTATTGTTTAAATTGGTTTGATGTTCCGAAACACTTAAGTGTGACAAACATGCAAAGGAACAGGAAATGAGGAAGGGGGCAAACACTTTTTCACACCACTGTATCTATCTATCTATCTATCTATCTATCTATCTATCTATCTATCTACCTGACCACAGATTTAAGCAAGTTTTTTTGCTTTTAGATTAGGATTTTTGTGGTTATAGCAACCCATTAGTGAGGTACATGACTGGTACTGACTGGTACATTGCACAGCTTTACCCTGTTAAAGAAGAGATCTAGTTTATTTTATAATAATAGTAAGTAGCTGATGTGCCAATTTGGGCACAGGAAAAGTTTCGGACAACTGTAACATGAAATATCACAATGTAGAATGAAGAAATGCACAATGAAGAAGAAAACAACACTATTTGTATCAGAAGATCATCAGTAATTATCAAGTGCACCAGGACAAGCACTGAATATTTTACTATCATGTAACTATTATAAAGTCGATCAAAAACATATATGAGCATTAAAATGAAATAAGTTACATCAAGTTACAAGAACAATGTGTAAAGCCACCATTAGTGTTTGAAACTCTACATATGTAAGGAAGAAGGAGGACCTTACAGATATGCCAGCCTACTATGGTTTGACAGCTTCATCATTATCTGACCTTGATGCCAACACTCTTCTTTCACAGCATAGCAGCTACCAACAGCAAAAAAAAATAAGAGAATGCTATGGATATTGGTAACATTTGTCACTAGCTTTTAGCTCTAGGCTTTTACATTTAGGGAGGCGGTTTTATCATATATTTGTTCTATTATTGTTAATATAGTGCAAACTCTATGATGTATAGATTTCTGATCTAAAGTTGTATATCTGTTCTCCAGAACTAGGCCCTCATATCTCAGACATTAAACAATCCCAGGACGCTACATTATGTCTACAGTCAATGTTTTTGCCTAAGATTATGCTAACTCCAACTTACATACAATATCTATAAAACATTTTAGCAAGTATTCAGCTGCAAAATGTAGCCTTTTTCATCTGGAGAACAGCCAGGGCCTCATTCAGCAGGCTACAATGAAGCAGTAAGAGGACCACATGTGGCCCAAAAGAACACACCAGTTTGACGTTCCTGTCTTTGCAGCTAAGTGACTGAACTCCTTGCTCAATACTTCATGAAAGAGAAACCTAGATTTGCAGTACAAAACTATGTTTCCATGACTTTCAAAGATAGCTGTAGAGCTTCTTATGAAGGATAAATTAAAAAAAAATGGAACAGGAGAAATGTGGGCCAGGTACTGACAGACATACACGGTATACAAGCCAGGGATGTACAGAGTAACACAAAATTCAGCATGAAAGGATGAGCTAAGAACATAGGGTGAAATTGTGTTCACTTCAATCAACCCATCATGTGCTAGCAAAAATCCTGTTTATTTTTTATTTCACCATGTATGATTGGGTATTAAAACATTGTTCTAATTTCTTACAGTCATCGTCTTTGCTGAGTGAATAGTCTTAGCTTCTTTGGGAAATCAACCCCACTGTGTTAAAAAAAAAAAAAAAAAACAGATCCCATATTTCCTGGGCTCAAAATGATCTCCACATTTTTCTAAAAAGGTTTCAGTGTGTGAATGGAATTCCTATAGAAAACTCTTCTGTTATGGATCTTTTCTACCTTGCCATATATCATTTTCTAATCTCAAAGGTACTTGGAAGTTCTGCTCAAGTGAACAAACAGAGGATCATTTACTGATGGGAGTGAGTATTTCCAGACCAGTGAATGTGTGTTCATAGTATACACTTTAAAGATACAAAAAGTCCCATCATGTCAATCATACACCACTATAAATAAAATAAACTATAAGATTAAAATGTAAAGATCTCTAAGAGATAAAAATAGAACTGATAATGGAAAGGAAAGAGTGAAGGGATAAATAACACAAGGAATAAGACATGAAAACTGTATTTTAAGGTAGAGAAGGATACAAGTGACACTTTACAGTGGAATTTGTGTTACATTTGGATTCGGATTCAGATTCACTGGGGTTGATATACTATAGGAGTAGATTGTTGGCTTAGGCATTTGATCCTGTGTTCTCACCAATCCTGTGCAGGAAAAAAAGTAATCACATGCCCATGACTGGGTGATAAAAATTAACTCAGCTTCACTGGGCTCAGTGAACATTGTACTTTTTTAGTGACTCAACCTTACTAAATCAGCTGAAACCTATTCCTTTAATTCAGTTCAAGAGCTCTTTTGTTTGCAGCAGTTCCCTTTAAACCCCATGTGATGTGTTTGTTTTTTTAATTGAATTTATTTTAAAAGAGCATCAATATCTTTATCTTGGGATAAACAGTAAGGGGCCTAATGGACACCTTTATTAGTGCACTGGGGCAGGTAGCAGATTATTTGCCCCCTGGAGCCCATAACCATGAGCATGTGATGATGACACATACATACTGTTGACAATTCTGCCAGCCTCACAATGTTTATACATCTATATCTATATATCTATATAAATATATATCTATAGATATATATATATTTATAGTGGGTAAAATAAGTATTGACACGTCACCGTTTTTCTACACCTAGAAAAATGGATGCAGGTTTTAAGCCAAAGGGTAGTCACACCAAGTATTGATTTGTATTGGATTTCTGTTCTGTTCATTTAATTTCCATTTTATTAATTGGTACAAATAAACTATTAACACTTCTATTTCTGAAAGCGTTTTTTTTTACAGATTTTTTTCACACCTACCTAAAACCTCTGCATGGTACTATCTATCTATCTATCCGTCTATCTATCTATCTATCTATCTATCTATCTATCTATCTATCTATCTATCTATCTATCTATCTATCTATCTATCTATCTGTCTATCTATCCGTCTATCTATCCGTCTATCTATCTATCTATCTATCTATCTATCTATCTATCTATCTATCTATCTCTATCTATCTATAAACATATGTACTACAAGTGTTATATGTATACATTTTCTGTACAGTATTCTTAAAAAAATATTCCCTTTGCATTTTGTAAATTTGTAAATTGAAAGAAATAAACAATTAAAACATAGATTTTTAAAAGCAATTTTACTTTACTCCTGCCCATAACTTTCTCACTGAAGCGGTGCGCTTGCAGGACGCTGGAAAATGTCCTGCAAGCCACATCTTTGGCTCGCTATAGGAGCGGTATGTTTACCGCTCCTATAGCGCCCGTTCCCATTGGAAACAATGGGGCAGCGCTCCGAACCCGCCCGCAAAACGCCGCTGCAGCGGCGGTTTGCGGGCGGTATTGGCCTTTTTTCGGCCGCTCGCGGGGGGTAAAACCACCCCGCTAGCGGCCGAAATGCGCTGCTAAAACGCTGGTAAAGCGGCGCTAAATATAGCGCCGCTTTACCGCCAGCGCCCCCACCGCTCCAGTGTGAAAGTAGCCTAAGTGAATAAATAAGGTTCAGGAGGGCAGTATTTTCAATAAGAAGCCAAGATGAAGAACACGGGGACATGAACTCAAACTAGCAAGAGGAAAGTTTAAAGCTAATCTTAGAAAGTATTAATTTACCAAAATAGTAGTTGATGCTTGGAGAAGACTTCCAGCAGAGTTAATGAGCCAGTCAACGGAAAGTGGATTCAAACATGCTTGGGACATGCTTGAGACTCGATGGACCACTTAGTCTTTTTTTCTGTCATCACTCTTCTATGTTTCTATGAAAACAATAATGTTGCTTGGTTTGTTACCTGTTAAAAGTGAGCATTCCAGCAACCAATGGTGGAATAAGAGTGGTTTGTCAGTTGTACAGAGCCCAGCATCCTGGGAATTCACTTCTGCCTTTCTCTACACAATATTGCTAGTTGGATGCGTGCACCCCATTTTGTCGTTTCATTAGAAAAAAAAGTCCAGTATTGCTAATGTTATTATCCTTATCTTTTTTACGTCTATATATATATGGATGCTGTAGAGTATCACTTATGTTTTTCTATTATGTATATGCAGAATCTGTACAATGCTATTGATCTTGTTCTGTGTACGGGGGGTAAATGTAAGGGGTTGATTTACTAAAACTGGAGAGTGCAAAATCAGGTGCAGCTGTGCATGGTAGCCAATCAGTTTGTAACTTCAGCTTAATCAATTAAGCTTTGACAAAAATACTGGAAACTGATTGGTTTCAATGCAGAGCTGCGCCAAATTTTGCACTCTCTCGTTTTACTAAATCAACCCCTATGTGTCTGTTCCTGGTATTACTATGTATGTATGAAAGCTGCACAGTGCCACTGTTCTGTATGTTGCATGTCATTTTTAGTATCTGTTATTATAATATATATATAAATGCTGCACAGTGCCACTTCTCTTGCCCCTATGTGTGTGATAGTGCTGGACGGATAAAAGTAAAAGATGGTTCCAATTAATCTAGCTGCCGGTAGTGCTTTCAAGAGATGTTATTCTTCATCAAGCCTTAACACAGGTCCCCTAGAGCAGGGGTCTCCAAACTTTCTAAACAGAGGGCCAGTTTATAGTCTTTCAGACTTTAGGGGGGCTGGACTGTGCCATTGGGAGTAGAAATTGTCCTGGTATTAGTGGGAGTAAACAATGCATCTTCGGCATTAGTAAGAGGAATAGTGCCCATCATTGGTAGCAGTGTAGGAAATAGTACCCAATCATTGTTGTCAATGGGAGTAATAGTGCCCCGTCACTGGTGTCCGTGGTAGGAATAGTGCCCCATCATTGTTGTCAGTGGGAGTAATAGTGCCCCATTGTTGATGTCAGTGGTAGGAATAGTACCTTATCGTTGGTGTCAATGGGAGAAATAGTGTATTGTATCAGTGGGAGGAAAAGTGCCCCAAGGGCCAGATAAAGGCAAGCAAGGGCTACATCCAGCCCACAGGCCGCCATTTGGAGATCACTGCCCTAGAGCATTTTGTCATGATTTTATTAACATCAACTGGTCAAGCCTTGAAGAAGGAGGAGACTTTTTCTCCAAAACATGTTGGCTTTATTTGTTGTTCTTAACCATGTTTAGAACGTCCTACATCCCAAGTGGGATGTACTAGGTGATTTTTAGTACACATTGAAGAACTTCTCTTGTTGGGACTGGGTTTAAACATCTCTGTTCTTATTATGTATACAGTAGTGGATGCTGCACAGTGCCACTTCTCCTGTCATACAGGTTGGGTGTAACTCTCAGTATCTGTTCTTATTGTGTATGTATGGACACTGCTAACTTTTTAGTGTGCTATATGTTTGTACACTGCACAGTTATCCTTAGTATTTGCTCTTATTATGTTGTGACAAGTGTGCCATACAATTCCCTATTTCTTCTTAATAAGATTAGATTAGATGAGTTACTTTAGTATCCATGTATTTAATACAACATCATTTTATATGGCAGCTCTCGGACAATAGCAGTAAATACATGCATATACATATCCACACATACATACAGTATATATGTACATATAAAACATTACATACCTATAAAATGTAGGAAAAAGCAATGCAAATATATTCAAAGTAGATATTATATAAGTAAGAGAAAAGATATA
Organism: Lithobates sylvaticus; assembly: GCA_028564925.1. NCBI lineage: Eukaryota > Metazoa > Chordata > Amphibia > Anura > Ranidae > Lithobates > Lithobates sylvaticus. Next base: position 116,763,823 of record CM053038.1, read on the forward strand.
AGTACAATATTTGCAATTGAAAGATAAAATACCAAGCTGCATTAAAATTCCTGGGAGTATGCATATAATGGATATTACAGCTCTGGGAAAGAAGCTGCACTTCAATCTGTTTGTACTTCAATCTGATTTTTGGTGTCTCAGCAGCTGTTCATAATCAGTCCAAGATCACAACTTTAATATATATTTTTATTTATATAATGATACTTATACCCTTATATAAGGTAGACATGTGCACAACAAAAAAATTTGTTTATTTTCATTTCGTTTTTTCGTTTCCGAAAAAAATTCGTTTTTTTTCGCTTTGTTTTTTTCGTTTCCGTTGATTCGTAACGATTCGTACATTCGTAAGTCGTCGGTGTTCGGATTCGTAACGATTCGTACATTCGTAAGTCGTCGGTGTTCGTATTCGTACATTCGTAAGAGTTATTTTTTCGTTGATTCGTTTTTTCGTTAGTTTAATTTTCAGACACATTCATATTTATTCGTACATTCATAACATTCGTAGATTCGTAATCGGAGCATAATTCATTATTTTTATGTAATGTGTATGCTATTATTACATTTTAATAATTTACGAATCGAAAAAAAAAGTTACGAATCGAAAAAAAAGTTACGAATGTACGAATTTTTTTGTTCAATAGAGACACGGAAAATTACAAATAGAAAAAAAAAAATTACGAATCGAAAAAAAAAGTTACGAATCGAAAAAAAAGTTACGAATCGAAAAAAAAGTTACGAATGTACGAATTTTTTTGTTCAATCCATTCGAAGCACTATAGCAGCACCATTGTAAGGGACACGGAAAATTACCAATTCAACAAAAAAAAAAAAGTTACGAATGTACGAATTTTTTCGTTCGTTTTTCGGATTTTCTTCATTAGTACATTCGTTTTTTCTAATTTGTTTTTTTCGGATTTTCGTTGTTTTTCGGATTCGTTCGATTCGAATGATTCGTTAATCGGATTCGTACGATTTGAACGATTCGTTATTCGGATTTGTACGATTCGAACGATTCGTTCATTCGTACGAAAACGAACGAACGAAAATAACGAAAAAAAACTAAAAAAAAAAAAAAACGAAACAAATTGCACATGTCTAATATAAGGAATCCTGCACTTCCTACCAAATAAAGCACCCTATAAAACTTAGAATCTAGAAGACCATAAACAAGTTTTTTAATTTATTATACCAAATTCTCTGAACAAATCTTTCTATAACTCCATATGTACCATAGTTTGTAGGCGCTATAACTTTTACACAAACCAATCAATATACACTTACTGGGATTTTTTCTAATCAAAAAAATTTTTTCACAATTCTCGTTATTATTTGTGTAGCACTGACCCCCGAAGGAGCTGCTGGTTTGATTTGGGCCTGCACTCTGTTACTAAACCCCACTAACTTGGCTCAGTCCCCTTGACACAGCTGTGGTGCAATACAATACAGTACAATACAATATAACACAATATACCTGTATTGTCCTCTCAGAATCCACTGGCTCCACTTGCTGGGAGAAAACAATACTCCACACAACTGGGTACTTAACCAAAATATATTTTACTATAAATATATTCAAACAGGTGATTACAGTAATTGTACTGTCGTCCCAACGTAGAACGACAGGACAATATATTTTAATATGACAATCACAAACAATATAAGTACGCGGTAGCTCCCCCTATTTTAATAGCTATGCGTGAGATCTCACTTTAAAGTACTCAGTCTTTAGTCTTCTTATCTTCGCTAGCTAGGATAATTCCTTATGATTTGTAATCCAAGGGTTAAAGTACATAAAGTTGAGTTAAAGATTCTCCTGGTATAACTTCAGTAACTATGTTTACTAGGCCTTATGCCTGCCTAATGTCAGTTGGTATACTTCTCTTTCGTAGGACTATAAATCCCAGCGAGGCCTGTATATCAGTCTGACTAGGTGCAAAGAGTTAATAAACTGTGGGCCTCAGCCCGCTCACCAACTGGATCGGAGCGCTGTATGGAAGCTTTGGTTCGGTGATTGCAGCTTGCTTCTGTGTCAGCCGGCCCCATCACTCCGTTCCGTTCTGCTGGGTGAACCAGGTCTTCCGATGCCCAAACGAGTGTCCCTGGATCTTTCCAATCCGGTCACTATACCTCTGGCACCGTCAGGTCACTCACACAATAGAGCGGGGTTGCGCTCCGCAATGACTGTAGGCCGCTTCCTCCGGGAGGCCTCCTCACAAGTCCTCACAGGCAGGCCATGCAATCCCAAGAGACCTAAAATGGCCGCTCGGGTTCCTTTTATGTCCTACCCAGCATGCACTGTCTGAGAGGGTGTTCCTGGGTAGGTCACCAAGCATCCTGGGTAAAAAAATCAACCTTCTGATGTAAATAACAGTCACTTCCTGTATTTAGTCTGTTGTGTTGTGTCTGTTGTGTTTTAAAAGCAATAATCATTTAAGTTTACTATCAGTATTTGGCCGCTAGATGGTGCCAAATACTAAGCCATAGAAATGTCCATAGACTTGATTATAACATGCAAACACGCATTAATAAGCAAGAATGTCAGCGATACATTTGTTTATATCACAAAAAAATTAACCACTTCATTACCCAGCTATTGTAATATGACGTCCACAAGGTGGATCTACCATCCTGAGTGGACGTCATATGACGTCCTACCATTTCCGGCCGCCTAGGGGGCGCGTGCGCGCCCGCGCGTTGTTTGGGACACGGTGCGCGTGCCCGGCGGCCGCGATGTCCGCCAGGCACCCGCGATTGCTCGGGAAAACAGCAGGACCGTGGAGCTGTGAACACACAGCTCCACGTCCTGTCAGTGGAGAGGAGACTGATGGTGTGTTCCCAGTACGGAGGAACACCGATCGGTCTCCTCCCCTTGTGAGTCCCCTCCCCCCACAGTTAGAATCACTCACATAGGGAACATATTAACCTCTGCAGCGCCCCCTAGTGTTAACCCCTTCCCTGCCAGTCACATTTACACAGTAATCACTGCAATTTTATAGCAACGATCGCTGTGTAAATGTGAATGGTCCCAAAAATGTGTCAAAAGTGTCCGAAGTGTCCGCCGCAATGTCGCAGTCATGAAAAAAAAAAATCGCAGATCGCCGCCATTACTAGTAAAAAAAAAAAAAATGCAATAAAACTATCCCCTATTTTGTAAACGCTATAACTTTTGCACAAACCGATTTATATACGCTTATTGCAATTTTTTTTACCAAAAATATGTAGAAGAATACGTATCAGCCTAAACTGAGTAAAAACATTATTTTTTTTTAAAAAAATGGGATATTTATTATAGCAAAAAGAAAAAAATATTGTGTTTGTTTTCAAAATTGTCGCTATTCTTTTGTTTATAGCGCAAAAAATAAAAACCGCAGAGGTGATTAAATACCACCAAAAGAAAGCTCTATTTGTGGGAAAAAAGGACGTCAATTTTGTTTGAGTACAACGTCGCACGACTGCGCAATTGTCAGTTAAAGCGACGCAGTGCCAAATCGGAAAAAGTGCTCTGGTAAGGAAGGGGGTAAAATCGCCCGGTGTTGAAGTGGTTAAAAACCCAGTTGTAATCACATATCCCCAAAAGAAAGCTCCATTTGTGTGAAAAAAATGATCCAAATTTAATTTGGGTGCAGTGTTGCATGATTACTGCGCAATTACCAGTTAAAGTAACGCAGTGACGAATAGCAAAAAAATGGCCTGGTCACAATGGCAGTAAAATCTTCCGGAGCTCAAGTTGTTAATGCAGAAATTGGGAGCAGGCTTACCTGGGGTAACCCCAGTCCTCCTAAAGTTACTGCTTCACAGGTACAGCAACAATAAAATAATTCCCACAAGTCAATCCAGTTAATCAACACAAAAAAAATGTAATAATTAAACTGTTCTAACATATAGGTTAAACATAGAGGCAAAAAATAAAATGCAGTAATGTATAATTAAAATCATACAGAGTGGTTTTGCCTTGAAAATGGATAATTGTTTATTTAGATAACATGCACTTGTGTGCTACTAAGTTTCTCATATCATTTTACATCATTGACATCAATGACTGCCCTGCTTGCTCCATCATATATCATACTTTTATGCCAACACACCTCCACAAACACTTCTTTTATACATGAATATTCTATAAATTTTCATTATCAGCAACCTCACCATCTCAATGGGTTAAAGTTTATCATTTCACCCCTAGAGAATATCTTCCTATCTACTGGGCAATTTGTGTGGAATTTGAATTTTTTGTTATTTATTATTATAAAGAATTATTATAAAGTGTTCTAATGAAGGTGGCCATAGAGCCGTGTGCGCAAGTTATATGCAAAAGATAGCATCAAAATGTTAGTCATTTTAACAGGTAGGTGATAAGATCATCTGCATCTTGGTCAGCCAGTCTGATATTTTCTCTATATACAGTGCCTTTACTCTGATACCCCTAACTAAATCTAGTGGAACCAATTGCCTTCAGCAGTCACCTAATTAGTAAGTAGAGCCCACTTGTGTGTAATTTAATCTCAGTATAAATACAGCTGTTCTGTGAAGCCCTCAGAGGTTTGTTGGAGAACCTTAGTGGAAAAAATAGCATCATGAAGGCCAAGGTACACACCAGACAGGTCAGGGATAAAGTTGTGGATAAGTTTAAAGCAGGGTTAGGTTATAAAAAAATCTCAAGTTTTGAATATCTCACAGAGCACTGTTTAATCCAGTGTCCGAAAATGGAAAGAGTATGGCACAACTATAAACCTACCAAGACATGACCGTCCACCTAAATTGACAGGTCGGGCAAGCAGAGCATTAATTAGAGAAGCAGCCAAGAGGCCCATGGTAACTGTGGAGGAGCTGATGAGATCCACAGCTCAGGTGGGTGAATCTGTCCACAGGACAACTACTAGTTGTGCACTCCGCAAGAAGAAAGCTATTTTTGAAAGAAAGCCATAAGTATTTCCGTTTGCAGTTTGCGAGAAACCATGTGGGGAACACAGCAAATACGTGGAAGAAGATGCTCTTGTCAGATGAGACCAAAATGTAACTTTTTGGCCTAAAAGCAAAACGCTATGTGTGGCAGAAAACTAACACTGCACATCACCCTGAACACCCCACCCCCACTGTGAAACATGGTGGTGGAAGTATCATGTTGTAGGGATGCTTTTCTTCAGCAGGGACATGGAAGCTGGTCAGAGTTTATGGGAAGATGGAAATACAGGCCAATCTTAGATGAAAACCTGTTAGAGTGTGCAAAAGACTTGAGACAGGGGCAGAGGTTCACCTTCCAGCAGGACAACAACCCTAAACATACAGCCAGAGCTACAATTGAATGTTTGAATGAATAGCATATGCATGTGTTAGAATGGCCCAGTCTAAGTCCAGACCTAAATCCAATTAAGAATTGTGGCAAGACTTGAAAATTGCTGTTCACAGATACTCTCCATCCAATCTGACAGAGCTTGAGCTATTTTGCAAAGAAGAATGGGCAAAAATGTTACTCTCTAGATGTGCAAAGCTGGTAGGCATACTCAAAAAGACTTGCAGCTGTAATTGCAACGAAAGGGGCTGAATACAAATGCATGCCACACTTTTCACATATTTATTTGTAAAACATTTTGAAAAATACTTGTGTTGGTCTATCACATAAAATCCCCAAAAAAAAAAATTTTGTTGGTTGTAACATGACAAAATGTGGAAAATTTCAAAGGCTATGAATACTTTTTCAAGGCACTGTATAACAAGGTGAAAGCTGAATTGCTCTGGATTTGGTACAAGCCAGGTTCAGGGAGGTTCAAAGAAGTTTAGATGCCAAACCTGAACCTCACTGAAATCGATTGAAGCCAATTCTGTCAAATTAAAAATGTCAATTTTCTGGGCTAATAGGCAAAGAGTGCCATTATCCACTGCTTCCCTAGCAACCATAGACAGCAGAAAGCTGTCATCTATAGAAGTGGTAAAAATGGCGCTTCTGTACAGGATGCTTGGCTTCCACCAAACAGGGGGTCAAATGGGCAAACGTTTGGGCATTAGTCCGAAAGTCAGAAAAGCCAAAGTTTAGTTGAAACCAATGTTAGACTAAACCAGATGCTCTTCTCGATTTATATCCTAAATCTGTATTTGAACTGTACTGTACTGAAAAAGAGTATCATATTCAATAAATCATGATGGTAAATAAAGCTCCTTTATAAATGTGTATAACTGTGAAAATGATCACTGAATAAAGGAGCTTTTTTACCATCACGAATCAATGAATATGATCAGGGCCGTTGCTACCACTAGGCAAACTAGGAGCGCCCGGCCGCTGGTTTCTCTCCGTGTTTGCATGCTCTGCAGGCTGCAGCATGTAACTAACTCAGTCCAACCGGTATTGTACAAAGAGGTGCAGCAGAACACTGGAGCCAGCGCTAGAGGAAGCAGAGCCGATGTTTCCTGTATAGCAGCGCCTTCTGTCACATGGGCAGGGCAAAAGGGGTGGAGTCAGGGGTGGAGCCAATGGGTGCGGCAAAATGAGGTTTCGCCTAGGTTGTCAAAAATCCTTGCACCGGCCCTGAATATGATTGTCATTATCTGTTCTTGTAATCCTGTCAATGTAATGTGATGCATTACATTGACAGGCTTAAAGTGGAAGTGCTAACTCTTAACCTGCTCTCTGCCACATTCTAAACCTAATCTATCTAACCCTGTAAAGCAAAAATCTCTGTACTTAGCTATTCTGCTGCCGATCCGGTCCCCGGCATCAGCTGTCAGAGTCGGCTTCAGTGTGGAGGCGGGGACAGGAGAGGCAGCTGACAATGGAAATCCCATAGTAAGTCTGTGGGTGACGTCCCCTCCCAGCCATTTCCCAGCCGTTGGCTTCCACCAAACAGGGGTGGCACACATCTTCTGCCGCTGGAAACTTGGCCAGATCGGCTACAGAATAGGTAAGTACAGCAATTTGTGCTATACAGGGTTAGATAGATTAGGTTTAGAATGTGGCAAAGAGCAGGTTTAGAGTTAGTTTTTGCCTTGACTTACACTTTAAGGCACCCATACACTGTATGATTTTTGGTTGGTTCATCAAAAAATTCACTTTGTGGGTGGCCCTGTTGACCCCCTCATGCCTACCATCCATTGGTTGAAAATTTTAAAGCGGTTGTATAGTCACAATTTGAACTTTTACCTACAGGTAAGCCTATAAAAGGCTTACCTGTAGGTAAAAAAAATATCTCCTAAACCTGTATGGTTTAGGAGATATTCCCCTTGAAATGAGCCGCTGACTGCAGCGGCGCATGCGCACAGGGGATTCTCGGCTGACCGCCCGGCAGCCGCTGGACCCTGCCGGGAAGAAATCTCCCGAGCTCATGCACGGAAGTGACGATTTCGCGGCTCCGGCCACACACAGCGCCGGAGCCGCGATACCCGGAAGACACGCCGAGGGAACATGTCAGCTCCCTCGGCGTGCATCAGGTGAGATGTCGGGGCCTCGTTCTAAGGTAAGTGTTTTATAATGAGCTAGTATGCAGTTCATACTGCATACTAGCTCATTATACCTTTTTTTATGCCTTTTCCCTTGCAAAAAAAAAAAAGACGTCAGTGGGTTTACTACCACTTTTAAAATATTTTGGTTGAACAGCAGTTGGATTGAATCAGAAGCAGCCACTGATCAGGTAGACTGGTCACTGTCGACGTTTCTTTTGCTCTGTGGAGGGTTTATTTTTATTAGCATATTTATTATTGTTGATTTTTACATTGTCTTGGTTAATGACACTGCTCTGCCTTTTTTTATATGGTACAGCTTTAGAATCACTTACTGTTTGTTTACATTAAAGGGCTAGCAATCTAAAAGATCTGATCTCATAAAAAAGCACAGTGTCTGTGTTGTGAACTTTGAAAATTAATTTCTTCACAATGCGCATAGATACAGAGATGATTGGGGGCTTACTTTAACCGCTTCAATACAGGGCACTTCTACCCCCTTCCTGCCCAGGCCAATTTTCAGCTTTCAGCGATGTCATATTTTGAATGACAATTGCGCTGTCATGCAACACTGTACCCAAATGAAAGTCTTATCATTTTTTTTCCCACAAATAGAACTTTCTTCTGGTGGTATTTAATTCCGCTGGGTTTTTATTTTTTGCTGAGAAAAGCCTGTCAGAAAATTTTGTAAATAAGTAATTTTTCTCCTTCACTGATGTGCGATATTTGAGGCTGCACTGATATGTACTGATAAGCTGCACTGATGGGCATTGATGAGACAGCACTGAAGGGCACTAATGAGGAGGCACTAATATGCAGCACGTATTGGCACTAATAGGTGGCACTGATATGCGGCACTGATGAACTCTGATAGGTGGCACTGATGGGCATTGATAGGTGGGACTTATGGGCACTCATAGGTGGTACTTATGGGCACTGATGGGCAGCACTGATGGGCACTAAAAGGCAGCACTGTCTTGCATCACTAATGGGTAAAAAATTGGCATCAATTCTGGGGACAGCTTGGCATCAATTCCGGGCACAGATTGGCATCACTCCTGGGCAATGCTGGGCACTGTTGGGGCTGCACTGATGATCAGTGCCCTGATTACCTACACAGGTCTCTCCTGCTGATCGGCTCTCCTCTCCTCACACTCTGTCAGCGTGAGGCAAGGAGAGATGATTGTCAGCACTTCTGTGTTTACATGTTATCGGCTGTGATTGGACACAGCCGACCACATGGGTAAAGAGCTGTTTCTTCGGCTCTTTACCGAGATCGGGGTTGCACCGTGTCCCAGGGTCATATGAGGTCATCCCAGATCGAGAGAGTATCCTGCCTGCCATAAATTGTCTATATTGCGGGCGGGAGGTGGTTAAAGTGTTGTCAGAATATTTAAAAACTTTAGTGCGCATCATCTGGGCATAGGTTCACTTTAAAGTTGCATTTTCTATTCTGAAATCACTGTTTGGTAACCTTGCAGCCTTTTATGGCAGGTTCATACTGATGCGATTTATGATGTGACTTGAGTCGCACAGAATTGTATGAGAAGGGAAATCACATTATTTTCAATGGTGCCCATTCACATCAATGCGACTCTGTGTGGTGCAATTTTGGAAAAGGTTCCTGTGCTTCTTTTGTGTGATTTTAGTGCAATTTGGCGCCATAGAATATGCTAACCACATCCAAAGACATATCAACATTGCGCTACATAAATGGAATGAAAATCACATCAAAATTAGATCGTAGTAGTGTGAACCAAGCCTTTGCCATGTAAAAAGCTATGAAGATAAATACTGTTCCTACAAGTTACATTATATGGATCATATGTCTTTCTGCAAGAGTTGTATGTTGACTCAGTGGCATTCCAAGATTCTCAATGGCTACATGTTGGATCTATCTAGCCAACAGATAGATTGTAGCGAATGTAACAGATGTAGAAAGATGTTGTCAGTGATGGTACACAGAAGCTTAGTGTCTTACTTATGTGTGGTGCCCCATCATTCCCATTATCTAGGCCAGAGCCGCTTTGTACTGTTGCTGAGCAGCAGTCTTTAATTAAGCCTGAAAGAAACATACGTAGCCTTTGTTCACTCTTGAACCATGTGTATTTGGGTTCTGGATGTAAAATAGGGTAGAGAACAAGCTTACGTGAAATGTTTATAAATGATACCCTTAATTCTAACACATATAGGGTAACAATTATCTGAAGGTAAAAAGCTGTAAATTCCTTGGACTGCAAGAGTTGACTAATAATAACTTTTTGTATTTGTAATGCTGACCAGCTCCTTAGAGAGACTACACTATAAAACAAGGATTCTGTGGTTTCTGCAAACACATCTACACTAAGTATGTCATATTCTGGATAAAGCATGTAAATGCAGAACCTCCCTAAAATATGAATGGGCCTGATCAGGGGTCAAGTCCTGGGGAAAAAAGTGTGGGAACTCCCACCCAAGATCCACTCGCCCACCAAAAAAAATAAAAAATGATTCGCTCATATGCACGAACTCTTCAAAAGTGGTATTTTTCATCAAATTTTCGTATTGTGTGTATGAAGCTTAACTGTTAGTACATAAAAAAAAAAAAAAATCCTCAATAAACATAAATACGGTAATTCTCTGAATAATCAGCATTCATTCAATTGTGCTTCCATACAAATGTGAACATCATGTTCTGATCTTTATTGGGGAATTTTATTTTGTATATAGAGTGTTTATGTGGTGAACACTTTTCATTGAACAGAGTTTGGATAACACAGGGTTAAACGGAAAGGTCATAAATTAACTGCATATTATCTGGACAGAATGCTTGGGGAGATAGTGATGTGTTCCTGCTTAGGAGATGTCTGTTAGCTTGGGGGGCTGCAAACTCTGCAGGGCTCCAACAAACACTCGCTGCTATTCCAACCCTTCACATATTTCCACATAAACTTCCCTCCTGGTATTAAACTTTGCCAGGTATTGTGCTCAGCTTACCACCCCAAACTGATGTTCCTCCCTCAGCTCACCTCTCTCCCTGCGTGTCCTGTGAGCAGAATAGCTGTGCTCCTCCTCGGGGTTCTCTCATCATATGGCACTGAAGATAGAGGAGGGGGGTATTCAGCGAGACACACAGAGCAAGTATGCAGGAGACTGGGGGGGGGGGGGGGATGAGGAGAAAATCAGGAGGGGCCGGCGGGGAGGAGGGCATCACAAGAGGTCTGACTAAATACAATCTCTTAGCAGCAGGGACATGATCTACCCGTCAGCTAGCTGTGATTGACAGGTAGATCGAAGTGGAAGCTGTCATGGGGCCCCCTACTGGCAATGCGTGAATGGTCAGGTGTGCTGTAGGGTTTTTTATGTATGTGTATAGTGTGTGTATGTATGTATGTATATAGATATGCATGCATTCCATATATCAATGATCAGGTGTGCGGCATTTACTATTGCGAGCTGTGTCGGCAGCTGCTGGTGTAGCACCTGCCACACAGCTCGCATACTTCAAAGTCTTGCAGGACACGGCTGCTAACGGGAACTAAGTTCCTGTTGTGGAAAAAGTACAGGAACTCCATTCCCATGCGTTCCCGCAGGACTTGAGCCCTGGGCCTGATGCAATGATAAAATTAGTGGGTTTGCCAAAAGTGTGACACAACAAGTGAATGCATGCTGATACTATATGGCTTATTTACTAAAATATACAAAAAAGTATAGATGGTTCAAAAAAAGAAAGAGTGAATGTTCAATGAACTTAATTAATAAGGTGAAGCTCTGTTCATGTTGAATAGCCAGTCATGTGTAAAGGAAAAAAATGTATTATCCATGCACACTGGCATTTTTTTAAGCTCCTAGAAGCTGTTATTAGCATGTTTTTCTGCTCCTAGAATGCTAAATAGTGTTACCCATGTGTCCATGCACACTACTTTAGGCTATTAGCGTTTTTTGAGCTTCAGCAAAAAAAAAAAAAAAAAAAATTCGTAGAGTTTCTTGGAGCATTTTTCCCAGCAGAAACGCTCCTTAATGCTCCTAAACGCTACTAATAGCATGTTTTTTTGCTTTTTTTTTCTTTTCTTTTTAGGCTCCATGCACACTAGCATTTTTTATTTTTTTAAGCAAAAAAAACACTGGAAAAATCGCTGGATAAAAACGCTGGTAATAGCTTTTTGTAGTAGTGTTTTAGCAGCGTTTTAGGAGTGTTTAGGAGCATTAGCATTTTATTGGCATTTTTGCAGTAAAAGGTAAAAGAAAGTAAAAAAAAAACGCGTTTAGGAGCATTTAGCAGCGTTTCTCCTGGAAAAACACTCCAGGAAGCTCTATAAAAACTATTTTTGGAGCCTTACTACAAAAATGCTTATAAAACACTAAAGCTCCCAAACGCTCTTAGATGCTGCTAAAATGCTGCTAAAATGCTACTACAATAAGCAATTACCATAGTTTTTTATCGTGTTTTTTTAGCTTACAAAAAAACGCTAGTGTGCACAGAGCCAATATGTAAAGTCAAACACGTGATTTGTTAAGGTTTGAATGCTTTTTATTGTCCTGAATCATGTGAGCAACTTGTGGTGTTTTTAACAATAAACGTGTATTCACGCTATGTGCGGCCTATGTTTCTTTTCCTCTATGGCAGCTATCTGAGTTGGATCCGAAGTTGTGGCATTGGTATTGGGGAATATCATATGTTGAAACCCAGTGAACCACACTGATCCCATTTAGAGACCCTGGGAGGGATCCATTGTTTCTCATGTGTGTTTGATCTCTGTAATTAGGGATCACAACAATCTGGAAAGAGGCTTGATTATGGTAGAGGGCACCTGTGTATGGTGGAATTCCTCATTTTTTTTTTGTTGCTAGTCTCATATCGAAAATAAAGAGTTTACTAAAGTGATGAAAATTCTCGTACAACAGTATAAAAATCCGGAACTGTATGTACTTATCAAATGAAAATCGTACGATTTGTGGGGATTAAAGACCCCTAGATGACTTTATCCAAGGTCAGCTTTGCTTAGGATAATCCTCAATGGATGGGAAGAGAAAATTACAGACTAGGGGCTCCCATAGTGTAAAACTGTATTTTATTATAAAAATCAAGAGTAGAATATAAAAGATGCACTCACATGGTTTGGTGCCTATGACTGATCAGCATGTGTTTTTAGATAGAGTAATCTGGCCAATCTTCATTGGACTCCATTCATTTTCAGCAAGGCTCGGTCCCTGTGCTTAATTTTCGGGCGGATCTGGTGTCGCAATGACGTGATCAAGCCTCAACACGTTTTAGCCAACAGGAGAGGCTGTCATCAGGAAGCTCTAAATCAGTTATCTTATACATCTGATACAGCTGGTGAGGTGAAAGTTACTTTGGGCACTTAAGAAGTGTGGATACCTTTAAATTGACTGTATTAGAAACATACACATAACCACTAAGTGGTAAATTAGTGGCATACAGAAAGTAGTTTCAGACACAGTCTGATAGACAGTGTAATCACTATGCCAAAGTAGCTTAGAATAGATTTCTGTACCACTTAACCAGAATTAACTCAAGAATCAGCAAAGTCAGCAATAAACGGTGCATATAAGCATTATGTCACATACCTGGTAGAGATTAAGCTGTAGAGGAGGCTTTTCTTGCACCTCCTGTCTAATACCCCTGGTAGAGATGACAGGGAGTGTAGGACACAGAGTGGCACGAGGGCCGCTATAGCTGGCGGCACCAGCTGAGGTTTGACAGAAAACTGATGGTGGTGGATCACCAGACAGGCACCCAGAACTGGGACTCCATGATGCTGGATCAGTAAGCAGGTGCGTAGCCGGAACACAAGCCAAGGAGTCATCAACAACCAAGCAATACAGGCCCAGGAATGTGAGACTAGAGCAGGATCAGGATACAGACTGGCATGAGGCAAAAGCAAAGTCAAAGCACAGGCTGAGGTCACAGGTAGGCAGGCGGAGATCAAAAGGAGGGTCGGGGTCAAGCCGGGTCATTTCTTCTTGTGGTCACGACTAGCGTGCCTGCGCACGCGCACCAATGCACGTTTGGATTCAACTGTACTTTTCTTACACATTGACTGCAACGTGAAAAGTAATACTATAACAAGTATAAAGTGCATTCTAGGAGGATGGCTAGAATATAGTGCAATGTCCCCTGAGAAGTACCTCTTAGCCTTGGCAATAAGAAAAGGTCTCCATGTAGCAGCTGCAAAGGGGCAGTCTTTGGTCCTAACCTAAGCCAGCTAGGATTGGGGCCCAATTCTACCATTGGTGCAGATTGTACGTGTAGATATCCCTATAAATGGGTTATCTCAACCCCGCGCTTGGAAAGGAATAAAAGTAAGAAGTATATATAATAAAATATATGAAGTTAATATGCGGTGGTGACAGAGTAATAGAACTCTAAAATTTGTCACCCCCCTTTAAATTCAATGTTAATTATAAACAGCTGCTCCCTTTGAAATCCGTAGATTTGATGAGTGGTAAGGTTTTGGTATTTGGGGCGCTCTAGATCTATAACAATCTCGAAAATAATAAAGACTATTATACAATATAAATAAAACACTCTAAAAGGTGGTGTAGGTGCCTCCAATTATAATATACGAGTCCCTGGTGCAAAGCTCATAAACAGGGTAATGTGACCCTCCTGTTGTATCATATGATTAGGTAGTGATTGGTACAAAAACTAGATATAGTGATAGAAAAAATGTAAATATGAAAAACAATTTCTATTGGTGCTATTATACGTGTGTGGCACACACTACAGAAAAAACAACATTTTAGTGCTCCCACATAGTAAACATTGATCTCTAGGTATAGATGTACTCAGAAAAAAGAACACAAAACTAAAACGGTGAACCACAGCAGTGGTAAATGGGAGTCACACCTCAGGGTGACCCCACCTCTCCTTATTAAAGTCCAAAACCAAAAAACAACATTAGCCTGGATATAAATATATACGTTGGTGATAAATAATGTCTCTGAAAACGTTATTTGTCAAAAAGAAAATTATGTGCAAAAAAAACAGCATAGAGCCACACAAAACTATGTAAATCAAAAAAATCAAAAAAAGTTCATAAGATAGTTCGCAACAGTTGAGTGTTGAATTGCACTTCTCCTTATTAAATGTGAATCCCTTCACCGCATAAAAAACTCTTCTTTCACCCAGGTGGTAATAATAAAGCTGGCCTCTTACCAAAAGATGTTGATTGTTTTAACTAAAAAACAATCGCATGCGCTTGTTTCAGGGCACAGCCTGTTTGGATAACACCAAAAGACACAGATTTGGGACACCTCGTCCTCCTCCTCTCAGATTGGCTCAGATCGGGTTATGGATAGGCAAATATGTGGAATTAAAAAGACACTTCATAGTGTAATTTGCTTTTTTATTTTTAAAAAACAATGTAACAAAAAGCCAAATGGCCACTCACATTTCCCGGTGCCCGCCCGGCACTGGGGCTGCTCGCTTTGTTCAAAACAGTGGTAGGTTAGATATAGGAAGCTCTCCCTCTGATAGGATTCCAGGGGCGATCGGCGTGCGTGTCACCTCCTCGCGCCGTTAACCAGCAACACCGGATATCCTGGGGAGCTTGCGTACACAGTAGTGATCAGATACCGCCTCCTCATTGGTGCAGATTACTAGATGATTGTATGGTCACTTCTTAAAGGGCTCAGTCTCTCTAGCAGAAGAAAGCAGCAGCTCACCGGTCCTAGCGATTTTACAGTTCACCATCTGGCTACACACAGTGATTAGTCTACTTTCAGCTCTGCTCCCAGGTGACTCTGTCTGTTGACCCCTGAACTTAGCACTCCAGATCCTGCTCAGGCTGCCAATATGCAGCAGTGGTGGTGCACACTGTACAGCGATGTGCACTCTCCAGTCCACCTCACGACAAGAGGAAGCTGTGTTCTGTACAGCCCCTCCTCCCGGCAATCTCTCTCTGGGAAATGCAGTTCAAAAGCTCTCTATTACAGAAGAGTCTCTACTCTGTGGACTGTGGACTACAGTTCCCACAGTGCAGTGCTGCCTGACTTGGTCTATTGACAGCATCCTGCTCAGCAGCTCCCTCCTCTCACTGATACAGCTGATAACCAGTTCAGAACTGCAGGGCAGCAGGCACAGAGAGCAGCTGCAGCCAGTGTTTCTCACTTTCCACTTCCACAAGTACCTGGCTACACAAATCTAAACACATTATTTTATAAACTGGTGTGTTCTGCCTATGAGGTTTACAGTATATATATATATATATATATATATATATATATATACACACACACACACACACACACACACACACACACATACATACATACATACATACTAACTGTTAAGATGTAAAGAACAATGTTTAAAACAGCAATGGTTAATAGAACTATTACATGAGTTTGTAGGTTGGGGTCAAGTGCATGCCATGTGAATCATTGTTTGTCACATACTGCACCATAATTCAACCAGACATTTACTTCACCCACTACTGCAGTGATAAGTGATTATTTTAAGAAACCTAGGGCACTTCAAGCATGGACTACAGTTCCCACAGTGCAGTGCTGCCTGACTTGGTCTATTGACAGCTTCCTGCTCAGCAGCTCCCTCCTCTCACTGATAAAGCTGATAACGAGTTCAGAACTGCAGGGCAGCAGCCACACAGAGCAGCTGCAGCCAATGTTTCTCACTTTCCACTTCCACAAGTACCTGGCTACACAAATCTAAACACAACATTTTATAAACTGGTGTGTGCTGCCTATGAGGTTTACAGTAAATATATATATATATATATATATATATACATACATATTAACTGTTAAGATGTAAACAGCAATGGTTAATAGAACTATTACATGAGTTTGTAGGTTGGGGTCAAGTGCATGCCATGTGAATCATTGTTTGTCACATACTGCACTATAATTCAACCAGACATTTACTTCACCCACTACTGCAGTGGTAAGTGATTCTTTTAAGAAACCTAGGGCACTTCAAGCATAAGTCAGCGCCTGAAAATTACAGAAAATAAACCTCAATTCTAAACACAGATAATACCTCTATTTCAAAAATACAATTTAGGTTTAGTTAACAAGATAATTCAGAGTGCACCGATGCATCATAACTTGTAGCAAATAAGTGTAGCCACTTAAAAATGGGGGGGATGGGGGGATGGATCTGATAATCTTCTGTACATACCTATCTATATACATAGACAAGCTTTTTTTTATCCCAACAGCCCCTATTCAACCCATGTTAAGTGATTTCCCCTAGTACTGCCTATGTTGTAATCCACAGGGCTAAATTATTACTATTAAACTCATCTATATCTGCAGAACTAAATGGCAATTCCAACATGCCTGATTGAAGTAAATATGGTGCAATAAATATTATTGTACCTATGTATTAACTTATCTATAGTTAGGTAGTCTATTAAAACTCTGACCACATGTTACTATTGATATTACAATAATGCAAGGTTAGCTATGAAATCAAGCACACGACTTAATAACAAAGTCTTATTTATTTCCCACAAAGATAGGAATACGCTAACACAAAATACTAAATTGATATTACAAACATATACCAACAATACACATCAGATCAGAATATCAAATACAAGAATTAAAGATACTTATCACAAGGCTCTCCACGAGACTTGTTTCTTCCAGCTGTGCTCAGATGACCAAGAGAGGGCCAAAGCCATGAGGCTTAGGCTCAAGCCAGGATCCGAAGGGAAAAGGGACTATTTCTCTTCTGTGTGCCCTTTTTACTCACACCCACTCTTAACCACCCCCACTTGCCTCCTGTCCAATGAGATATTGCCAAGCGGTAGTCTTTCTAATATCTGTCCATTCTCCAGGAAGCATGCTGTATTTTCCACTAGGGGACAGCGTTTGTCCATGAATCGCCACAGTCCGACCTGGGTCAAAACTTCATAAACATCTTGGTCTTTGATCTTCTGTAGCTCAACCCATCAGTCATCTTGGCAGCAGTGGCTCTCTTTGAAGCTTGTAATCACACATATCACACCAGGTGGGCTTGAGACCAGCCCTTGTTATTCTGATATGCTACAAAGCTTTGATGTGTTACTGGTTACATTGCAACTTGAGGCCATCTGCCTGTATTAGCCAGGGAATGAAATAGCATAAATATGATATTAAATCATGTTGAATTCCAACATTCCCTCTTTGCGCCTAAAGGGCGCATACCACCCTTCTTCAGACATGGCTCCTATGGCACAGTTCATAACTGTCCTAACGTGTTAGGCTTTCCAACAGGTCCTTAAGAAACAGCTCCTATGGAACAGTCCATAATGGTCTTAATGGGTTGTGCTTCCCAACACTAATTATTATCAACACTGTCTTCTGCATTTTTTATCAACTGTCTTATGCAGTTTTTCATTACATTTATTTGTACTTCATATACTAGAATATGGGCCTTTGATTGTCCTGCAAACACTGCATCATGCAATTATTTCTACTTCTAAAGATAACTAAGGCTACATTCACATGGATGCATATCTGCTGATACTTTGCTGTGTTCAGAGGAAGCTAAACACAGACTCTGTATACAGCAACACTCTGTGCTATGACTAAATACAAACTAGCTAATAAGCTGTGGCTGGTTTGTATGTGCCCAACACTCAGAAGAAGCCCCAGGCCTACATGCACACTCTCTGCAATCCTGGTCAGTCAAATGCCTTATTGGCATCTAACTGATTGAATGAGCAGATACAAGTGAGCAGCAGCGGCACCGACTATTAATTTGTAGATTATAAATCTGACAGCAGTTGTTGACAGCTGCTGCTGGTCACACACAATGACATTAAAAAAAAAATCTTTGCCACTCCAGCTACCTCTAGACATACAGTTTTTGTACAAATTGCGTTTTATGAAGCTATCTTAGACTCATAGAATCCAAAAGAAAATGACCACATAGTGAACAAAATTGTTTAAGTCTTCTTTAGGTTTTTAGTGCTGAAAAAGAGTTTATGCTATTTTCTTACACGATATAATGGTGTTTTTGACATGATAAAGACTATGGATTTGATTTACTAAAGGCAAATAGTCTGTGCATTGCAAGTGCAGTTGCTCTATATCTGAAGGGAACATGCAAGGAAAATAAAAAAACAGCATTTTTGCTTGCACATGATTGGATGATAGAAATCAGCAGAGCTTCCCTCATTTCAGAGCTTCCCCGCAGATCTAGAGTAACTCCACTTGTACAGTATATTTGCTTTTAGTAAATCATCCTCCCCGTCTTTTTTTAAATAAGGATTTTTGCAGTGATCAGCCTCAAACTTTCACCATCTGCTGGCCATTATTCAAAACTGCAGCTCATGTCTCTGCTCTGCACACCTGCCCTTTTTAGTGGGACTTCAAAGTGAGGCCACAACTTTAAACTTGCACTTGATTAGAAGGTTTTCCGTTTGCTCATGTCCTAGATAAAAGCCTATCTATCTGTTTCTGACTTCATGCTTTGGATCATTCCCATGTATTGCTAGGGCTGTTTGTATAGATCGTCCTGATTGTTAATCTTTTACCGACAGCTATTGTCTATCATTGTACTGTACACCTGTCTGGAATGTGGCCTCTGTCTGAGGATATTTCCTGCTCTAGAATCTGCCTGGTCTGTTTTTGACTGTTGCCCCTGACAATACAAAGGGTCTACCAAACTCTGTTAAAGTGGTTGTAAACCCTTACAGACCACTTTACCCTACAGGTAAGCCTAGATTAAGGCTTACCTGTAGGTGCAATAAATATCTCCTTAACCTACACGGTTAAGGAGATATTTTCCTAAAAACGGGCACCAATGTTTACGGCGCATGCGCACCATAGACATCGGCGCAGGCACACTGAGCATGTGGATAGTGAAGACGAGTATGCCATCACTGACGGCTCCAGCGCACATGCAAGTCACTCCGGGTATCATGGCGGCGACGGAGGACGTGAACGAGGGTCGCTTCGGGGGCTTCAATCTCAGGTAAGTAATTCATAATGAGCTAGTATTCTATGCATACTAGCTCATTATGCCTTTGTCCTGCAGGGTGTTTTTTTCTTTTGACAGGGTTTAGTTCCTCTTTAAGCCCCTTCCACACGAGCGAACTGATCGGGTCGGCCTGTCAGTTTTTTAGGGGATCTGATTGGACCCTCCATTCTCCTCTATGGAGCAGCGGATATACTTGTGTCCATTTACACCAGCCTACCTCAAATCTGATCTGGCAAAAACAAACAGAAGCAGATCTGTTCCCCTCTGACTGGCCGAATCAGATCAGATCGGATCCAGTAAGTAATTTGTCCATGTTCGCTCTGCCTAAGCAGAGTGGATACGGACCTGTGATCTGTCCCCTCTGCTCAGCGGAGTGATCCCCTGCTGAGAAAAATGTATCCGCCCTGTGTAAAGGGGGCATTACAGTTTTTTTTTTATTGTTTCATGTTCTAAACATGTTGGCATGTGTTAATGGCCTTTAATTGTTACCCATCCTGTAGTGATGTAATGGGTGGAAATAGTGACCCTTTATATGCCAGCTGTGGATGGGGCCCATGGAAGCTGGACACCCCTGATCATGCAAGATGTAGTGCTTTGTTGGAGATGAGCAAAAGAAGCCTCTGAAGGGTGGCACTGCCAAAAACAATAGGATACTTCAGAGTACAGAGGGAGACCTTGCCAACTCTGTACTTCAACTGTAGGTCTATGGCTTGGTTTAGAATGACCTCTGGGCCTATGGATAATTTCATTTGTGTGAGAAAAAGGAACAACCTGCATAGCTCCCAACTGTTTCTGATTTTGAGGGACTCTCCCTGATTTTGAACAAAGTTCATCTGTCCCTCTTTCCTCCTCATTTGTCCCTCATTTTGGTTTGATCTATATAGGTGTATATGAAAAGCACTTTTCACTACCAGTACTAAACCTTTCATCCAATTTCTAAATTGCTGCATTTGTAAATTTCAAAAACCAGTATAAGGCTACTTTCACACTGAGGCACTCAAAAAACACCTCAAAAACGTCTAGCGCTAGAGCCGCCTTTTAGCCATGTTTGTAGTCCGCTAGCAGGCGTATTTAAGACGTTTTTCAAGCGCTTTTGAAGTATTTGACTTAGCTGACAACCACACCCCCTACATCACATCATGTGCACTTTCTGGTATTTCATAGGTGAAGAGAGAGAACAGAGAGAAGATGGAGGTTTCAGAGCTGCTGTTGCTGTTCATGCTAATGTATATATTCTTTAACCACTACGCGCCCGCGCTATAGCCGAAAGACGGCTGCAGCGCGGACGCTCCCTGCCGGGAGGACGTCCCTGGACGTCCTCCTGTTTACTTCCCTAATGCGCGCTCCTGAGAGCGCACATCGGGGAAGTTCTGTGCTGGCCGTGTCCGTCGGACACAGCCGGTCACAGATCGCTGTAAACGGCCAATCACAGTGGCCGTTTACAGCGAGATCGGGCTGTCCAATGAGAGATGATCTCATATGTTTGCATATGCAAACATATGAGATCATCTGTCAGCGCCGCTCTGCCTCCTCACACAGACAGCGTGTGAGGAGGGAGAGAGGAACGGCGCCGGCGCCGTAAGTAAAAAAAAAAAAGAAGAAAAATAAAACGATCTGTCCCACTGCCACCTGTCATCAGTACCACCTGTCCCCAGAGTGCCATCAGCCACCTGTCCCCAGTACCACCTGTCCCCAGTACCACCAGTCCCCAGTACCACCAGTCCCCAGAGTGCCATCTGCCAGTGCCACCTGTCCCCAGTGCCACCTGTCCCCAGTGCCACATCAGTGCCACGTCAGTGCCATCTGTCATCAGTGCCTCATCAGTGCCACATCAGTGCCATCTGTCATCAGTGCCACGTCAGTGCCATCTGTCATCAGTGCCACGTCAGTGCCACCTGTCAGTGCCATATCAGTGCCACGTGTCATCAGTGCCACGTATCAGTGCCATCTGTCAAAAGTGCCACCTGTCAGTGTCACGTGCCATCTGTTATCAGTGGCACGTGTCATCAATGCCACGTATCAGTGCCATCTGTCATCAGTGTCACGTGTCATCAGTGCCACGTATTGGTGCCATCTGTCATCAGTGCCACGTATTAGTGCCATCTCTCATCAGTGCCACATGATATCAGTGCCACGTATAAGTTCCATCTGTCAGCAGTGCCACATATTAGTGCCATCTGTCAGTGTCACGTGTCATCAGTGCCCCCGTATTAGTGCCATCTGTCATCAGTGTCACATGTCATCAGTGCCCCGTATTAGTGCCATCTGTCATCAGTGCCACATCAGTGTCACGTGTCATCAGTGCCACCTGTCATCAGTGCCACGTCAGTGTCACGTGTCATTGTCCTGGTGCTCCAGGGCCTTCAAAAGTGTAATAGGTAGTCAACAAGTTAGATGTGTAATTTATGCTCCTAGAACACGTGATGGCGCTCCCTGCATGTTGGGCCTCTCTAAGTGGCCAGGCTGTGTAAAAGTCCCACACATGTGGTATCGTAATACTCAGGAGGAGTAGCAGAATTTATTTTGGGGTGTCATTTGTGGTATACACATGATAATTTTGTGGAAAAAAATAAAAAATAAAAAAATAATTCATTTTGCAAAGAATTGTGGGAAAAAAATGACAATATCAAAAAGCTCACCATGCCTCTTACTAAATACCTTGGAATGTCTACTTTCAAAAAAGGGGTCATTTGGGGGGGTCTTTGTACTTTCCTGGCTTGTTCGGGTCACAAGAAATGAGATCGGCCACCAGTACATCAGATGTGATCAATTTTGTATAATTCGCACCACAGTTTGTAGACTCTCTAACTTTCACAAAGAAATTATTTCCACTAATTTGGGTTATTTTTACCAAAGATATGTAGCAGTATAAATTGTGGCCAAAATGTATGAAGAAAAATTAATAATTTGCTAAATTTTATCACAGAAACAAAGAAAAATGTGTTTTTTTTTCAAAATTTTCGGTCTTTTTTCATTTATATCGCAAAAAATAAAAAACCCAGAGGTGATCAAATACCACCAAAAGAAAGCTCTATTTGTGGGAAAAAAGGACAAAAAATTCATTTGGGTACAGTGTTGCATGACTGAGTAATTGTCATTCAAAGTGTGAGAGCACCGAAAGCTGAAAATTGGTCTGGGCAGGAAGGGTGTTTAAGTGCCCAGTAAGCAAGTGGTTAACAGAGGCAGCAATCCTACAATCCTACAGCTTAAGAGGACAATTTGTCTTGCTTTAGCAAGACTTGAGAGAGCACCCTATAAAGTTCAAAAAGTACACATGGATGAGCATTGCAACGTAAGTGAAAATGCCAGTCCCAATCACCCAATCTTTGCCCTATTCCAGTCCCACTATTCCCAATCCTACAAACCTAACCCTAATCCCAGTTTTACTAGTCCCAATTGCCTAAACCTAACCCTAATCCCAGTCCCACTAGTCCCAATCGCCTAACCCTAAACCCTAATTCCAGTCAAACTAGTCTCAATCCCCCAACCCTAACTCTAATCCCAGTCAAACTAGTCCCACTTCCCAAT
This sequence comes from Lithobates sylvaticus, assembly GCA_028564925.1. Taxonomy (NCBI): domain Eukaryota; kingdom Metazoa; phylum Chordata; class Amphibia; order Anura; family Ranidae; genus Lithobates; species Lithobates sylvaticus. The sequence continues at coordinate 116,786,714 of CM053038.1, forward strand.
CCAAACCCTAATCCCTGTCAAACTAGTCCCAATCCCCCAACCCTAACCCCAGTCAAACTACTGTAGTCCCAATTGCCTAACCCTAATCCCAGTCCCACTAGTCAAAATCGCCTTACCCTAATCCCAGTCTCACTAGTCCCAATCACCTAACCCTAACCCCAATCCCAGTCAAACTAGTCTCAATCCCCCAGCCCTAATCCTAATCCCAGTCAAACTAGTCCCAATTGCCTAACCCTAATCCCAGTCAAACTAGTCCCAATCCCCCAACCCTAACCCTAACCCTAATCCCAGTCAAACTAGTCCCAATCGCCTAAACTTAACCCTAATCCCAGTCCCAATAGTCCCAATCACCTAACCCTAATCCTAGTCAAACTAGTCCCAATCGCCTAACCCTAACCTAATCCCAGTAAAACTAGTCCCAGTTGCCTAACCCTAATCCCAGTCAAACTAGTCCCAATCCCCCAACCCTAAACCTAATCCCAGTCAAACTAGTCCCAGTCACCTAACCCTAATCCTAGTCAAACTAGTAGGCGATCCCAGTCAAACTAGTCCCTATCGTCTAACCCTAACCATAATCCCAGTCTTACAACTCCCAATCGCCCAATCCTAACCCTAATCCCATGTTCGCTTATGGTTTAGCATAGTGTTGAGTATGGTTGGCACATGGTTATGGCTCGAGCTAGTGAGTTGTGTTAGGAATAGCATAGGTTTAGGGGTAGGGTTAGCATAGGGTTCCAGTGTAGGGTTGGGTTATGGTTAGAGTAGGGTTAGTTTTAGCATCTATTCTTGTTTATGTTAGTGTTAACTGACCTATTTCCTTTACCAGATTTGACTTTCTCCTCGACATTTTGACGCCTGACTTGATGAGACAGGATACCAATTGCAGGGTTGCAGTATCACCATGTGAACGTTAACTAATAACGCTAAGGTAAGTGTTTATGATGAATTAATCTGACCACATATAAACACGCAATACAAATGCAAAATCAACATATTTTTTAATGCAAAAAATGTATTAATGCATATAATCAATAACAAAACTGCACAACATGTGCAAAATGCAAAAATCATAAATGCAATATGTGCATTACATAGAAAAGTTTATATTTAATAACTGCTATACATTCAAAAAGCAAAAAATATATAATTTTGAACTTTAGAGACTATGATAAGAGGGAGACGGATGGTGTGGCTCCTCTAGAGGGGGAGCAGGGGGAGGTTGTTTATGTGGACAATATTCCCCTCCCTGGAAATGTGGAGTATGGAAATGTTGAGGCATTCCATAAGATAAACCAGCAGCAGGTGGGTATGGTTTTGGACGATTCTCATAGAAGGTTCCAGGGAAAACATTGGTGTTATAGCTTCCTTGGAATTGAGCGGGACCGGGGATTGTGCTGGTCGATTTTGGGGAGGACGTTCTTGATAAGACTTTATTACACGCATAAGTTCATTACGCATATAGCACTAGTACACTTCTGGAACCTTCTCCATCTGCAAGCCCAAGCTGCGTGCGAAAGAAGCGATCTCACTCTGATCTATTTGTTTTTCATTAAATATTTTTTTGCCCACGTCCAAAAATTCCTCGGACTGCCTCTGCTTTTTGTTTTTTTTCCTCCTGTCCTGGTCTCTGGGCAAGGTTGGTTGTGATGTTTCTGATTCAGTATCATTTTGTTGAAGATCATCAGAAGGATCGTCCTCCTCCAGCTTGTCAGTCTCCTCTGGGTCATCCTCTGTTCCAGATTCCATGTTGCTCTCAGTCCTAAAAGAAGTTAAATAATTTGACAATTTTAAAACATTATCTAAACAAGTTGTTATATCTAGCAGTCCTAAAAAATAAAAATACATACCGTATTTATCGGCGTATAACATGCACCTTTTTCCCCTTAAAATCAGGGGAAAATCGTGGGTGCGTGTTATACGCCGATCCCCACCGATCCCCCGCCAATCTCCGCTAGCTGTGAGCGATCGCCGCCGAGCTACACATAGCGAGTGCACTCGGCTCTTTTCGGCTCTTCTCTGCTCCGCTCACAGTCACGTGAGCAGAGCCGAGAAGAGCCGACAAGAGCCGAGTACATGTGTATCTTGGCTCCGCCCAGTCCCTGCTATCTCGGCTCCACCCAGTCCCTGCTATCTCGGCGGCGTTCGCTCCGCGCCGGTGTCCTGTCGGCGCAAATTTTAAATGGCAATGGACACTGAGGGTAAAGGCTGCACTGGGGAAAGGCTGCACTGGGGACAAGCCTGCACTGGGGACAAGCCTGCACTGGGAGAAGGCTGCACTGGGGACAAGCCTGCACTGGGGACAAGCCTGAGCTGGGGACAAGCCTGCGCTGGGGACAAGCCTGCGCTGGGGACAAGGCTGCGCTGGGGACAAGGCTGCACTGGGGACAAGGCTGCACTGGGGACAAGACTGCACTGGGACAAGGCTGCACTGACAAGGCTGCAATGGACACTTAAATGTAAGTTTTTTTTTTTTTTCCTTAAACTTCCATCCTAAAAGTTTTTTTCCTTAAAATTCCCTCTTAAACTTGGGGTGCGTGTTATACGCCGGCGCATGTTATACGTCGATAAATACGGTAATTAGACAATTCAAGATAAAAATACATAATTAGACAATTCAATATAAAAATAAAAAGACATAATTAGACAATTTGATACAATAATATTTGTAGTTATGTTGTTATACCTACAGTCTCATCTCAATGACAGGCTTCAGGAACTGTAGGTCCTCATAATGGCAGTATACACAGCCAGTTCTCCTTGCAGAACCACTTCTAATTTTTACTTGCTTGTGTTCCCATCTAAAATTGTCCCCGCATTGTCTTCCATCTTATCTTCATCAGTCTAATGCCCCGTACACATGAGTGGAAATTCCGCCAGCAAAAGTCCGATGAGAGCTTTTCGTCCGAAAAATGCGACTGTGTGTATGCTCCATTGGACTTTTGCTGGCGGAATTCCAGCCAGCAAAAGATTGAGCGCAGGTTCTCAATTTTTCAGTCAGAAAAAGTTCAGATCGGAAATTTCGATTGTCTGTACTAGGCCTGTGGAAATTAAAGATTAATTCCTCGATTAATCGTTAATTTTTTTGATCGATCAAAATTCTTTTGATCGGTACTTACCTCTCCGACGGCTTCTGGGTCTTCAGGGAGTTCCGTCGGAGATCCGGTGATGTCACGGACATCGACGTCACCGGACTCCTCCCCCTTCCCCAAGTGCCTTTGTCTGCTAACGAAGGGAAGGGGGAGGAGCCCGCTGCTGCCCTAGGGAACTAACACGATTGTCGGCTTTACATGCTGTGTTTTTATCATCTTTATGTGAGTAGTTTGCGTTTGAACACAAAAATTAAATCTTATACTTAAGCGGTGAGCACTTAGATCTTTTCTTTCTACCCATGACCTGGCATCCTTGCTGAGATCTAAGGAGACGTGAGAGAAGTTTATGGTCCGTGTTAACCCTTTTGATACCCGCTTGCATGACCACCTTTTTGCACAGGGGTACATGCCATAAGGTGAGAGTGATTAGTTAGACAGGAGGTGGAGGGATTGATACGCTACTGTGGAAAAAAATGACTTACGTCAGTGCTACAGTTTGAATATAAAACGTATTTGTGTGAACTGTGAAGTTAAGTCATGGATTGTGGAAACTAACTAGTGTCGGATGATTGTATATAGTGTATACCACATTTACCACTGACTAATGCAGAGTTGCAATGCAAGGAGATTAGCTAAAAGTAGTTGGATCTGTATGTGCGTTATAATTAATCTAAATTAGTCGATTAATTGATTTAAAAAAAATGGATTAATCGAACACGAAAATTTTAATCAGTAACAGCCCTAGTCTGTACCAATTCCGATGCGCAAAATTCCTATGCATGCTCGGAAACAATTCGACGCATGCTCGGAAGCATTGAACTTAATTTTCTCAGCTCGTCGTAGTGTTGTACGTCACTGCATTCTTGATGGTCAAATGTTCAGAGTGTATGTGTTTGTGTGTATGCAAGCCAAGCTTGAGCGGAATTCCGTCGGAAAAACCATCCAATATTTTTCCGACGGAAAATTTGCTTGTGTGTACCTGGCATTACTGCAAGAAATTGTAATAATTGTTCATTTTTATTTACGGATATCTTGCCACAGGAAATACCTACACATCACTATAATATGAGTTTCGAACCGGAATATCGACAACTAGTGTAATTGTGTAGCAAACTTGTGATGCTCTCTGGAATCAAAAAAATACATTCCTGCCCATTACAAATAAAGAGAAATTAAACGATATTGCCCAGCGGTTCTGGATTCAAACTAACTTTTCAAACTGCCTGGGAGCAATTGATGGCAAACATATTAAGCTAATAAAACCCTGTCATAGTGATACACAATATTATAACTACAAGAAGTATTTTTCTGTGGTGCTAATGGCTGTGGTTGATGCAGACTATAAATTCCTATTTATTGAAGTAGGAGCATTTGGGGAGTTCTGCAGACTCTACTATTTTCAGTAATTCAAACTTCGGACGGCATCTTGCAGCTAATCGACTAGACTTGCCAGAAAACCGACCATTACATGGGACAGAAGGTCCAGGTATACCCTTTGTGTTCATGGCTGATAATGCATTCGCTATCATTAACCATTTAATTAAGCCCTACTCACAGAGGAATCTTGACACCCGGAAAATAATCTTTAACTACTGTATCCGTCAGGCACGTTGGCTAGTCGAATGTGCTTTTGGCATTCTTACTAGGGATGAGCCAAACACCCCCGAGTTCGGTTTGCACCAGAACCTGCGAATGGACCTATTCGTTACAATGGACACGAACGTTCGAAATCTAAAGTGCTAATTATAACGGCCAATATGCATGTTAATGTCATAAAACAGGTTTGGGGACCCGGGTCCTGCCCCAAGGGACATGTATCAATGCAAAAAGAAGTTTTAAAAACTGATGTTTTTTCGGGAGCAGTCATTTTAATGATGCATAAAGTGAAAAAAAAAAGTGAAATATTCCTTTAAATATGGTACCTCGGGGTGTCTAAAGTGCCCCTTAAAATCCAGGGCCCATAATCGGTTGGCAGGAGGCTCGCATTTAGTCCTCTCAAAAAGCCTGTGTCCCGGCTAGGTCTGTCACATAGGGGCCTGCTGTATATACTCTGCAGAAATTTGCCCCATTAGATGTTGGTGTTGCCACAACACTGTAAGCCCTCACAGTTACTCTTGGTGGGCACAGGAATGGGCCCTGCTGTGAATTATTAGATCAAGAATTGTAATTGCATGCACCTGTTGAACAGGGCAGAAAAATTGGGCCTTTGGTGGTGCTGGCGGACGGTGTTGCCACAACACTGTAAGCCCTCACAGTTACTCTTGGTGGGCGCAGGAATGGGCCCTGCTGTGAACTATTAGATCAAGATTTGTAATTACACGCCCCTGTTAAACAGGGGCTGAAAAATTGTGCCTTAGGCACTGGTGCTGGTGCAAAACACTGCAACCCCTCACAGATACTGTACTTGGAGCACAGCAGTCAGACCTGTTGCAAAGCATTGCATAAAAAATTGTAATTACACGCCCCTGTTAAACAGGGGCTGAAAAATTGGGCCTTAGCCACTGGTGCTGGTGCCACAACACTGCAACCCCTCACAGATACTGTACTCTGAGCACAGCAATGAGACCTGTTGCGAAGCATTGCTTAAAAAATTGTAATTACACGCCCCTGTTAAACAGGGGCTGAAAAATTGGGCCTTAGGCACTGGTGCTGGTGCCACAACACTGAAACCCCTCACAGATACTGTACTCTGAGCACAGCAATGAGACCTGTTGCGAAGCATTGCTTAAAAAATTGTAATTACATGCCCCTGTTAAACAGGGGCTGAAAAATTGGGCCTTAGGCACTGGTGCTGGTGCCACAACACTGCAACCCCTCACAGATACTGTACTTGGAGCACAGCAGTCAGACCTGTTGCAAAGCATTGTTAAAAAATTGTAATTACACGCCCCTGTTAAACAGGGGCTGAAAAATTGGGCCTTAGCCACTGGTGGTGGCACCCAGAAACAAAAATGTTCTTCCAAGCTATCATCAGGATCATTGAGGAGGAAGAGGATAGTCAGTCAACATCACAGGACAGTCACTCAGCATCAGCATAGGCAGTTTTGAAGGGATGTGACATTATAAATTATTCAGTTATATCAGCTTCAGGTGCCTGGTAGCTGGTGGTGATCCAAGACTGATTCATCTTTATGAAGGTCAGTCGATCAACTGAGTCGGTGGACAGGCGCACCCTGTGATCGGTGACAAAGCCTCCAGCAGCACTGAATGTGCGTTCGGAAAGAACGCTGGATGCAGGACAGGCCAGTAGCTCAATTGCATACTGTGCAAGCTCTGGCCAGTGATCCATCCTCAAGACCCAGTAAGCCAGAGGATTTTCGGTGGGAAAGGTGTCCAAGTCTGACCTTGCCCCCTTTTTATTCCTGCACCATGTATATCAGATGCTGGCGATGGTTGCTGGAACCGATCATACCTTGGGGCTGCGGACTAAAAAATTGTCTGAACGCATCGGTCAGATGTCCACCTTCCCCACCGCTCCTTCTGCTACTGACCGAAGCCTCAGCAACTTGTCGTCCAGGACCAGGAGTTTGTAACCTCCCAGTCTCTGGGAACGCGTTGCACAGACCTTTCTGCAAGGCCTCCCGGAGATGTCTCATCCTCTGCTCCCTCTGCGACGGCAAGATAAGGTCCGCAACCTTACCCTTGTACCGTGGATCAAGGAGAGTGGCCAGCCAGTAATGGTCCTTCTCCTTGATCCGAAGAATACGATGATCCTTCCGCATGCTTTGCAGGATCAGGGAGGCCATGCAACGTAGGTTAGCTAAGGCATTCGGTCCGGAGTCTTCTGGGTCACTGAGGACCAGTGTTGGTCATCTTACTTTAAAAAAGTAATTAGTTACATTACAAATTACTTCTCCCAAAAAAGTAATTGAGTTAGTAACTCAGTTACTACATTGGAAAAGTAATTAGTTACTCAGAAAAGTAACTGTGATTTTTTTTTTTTATATTCTTAGGGGCGGGTCTAGTATTACTGTAAGCAAGGGGTGCGTTCCCCCCTGCACGTCTATTTCCCCTCTGTACCCCCCTGCACGTCTGTTCCCCCCCAACACATATATCTGTTTCCCCTCTGTACCCCACTACACATCTGTCCCCCCCACACACGTATATCTGTTCCCCCTCTGTACCCCACTACACGTCTGTCCCCCCCCACACACACATATATCTGTTCCCCCTCTGTACATCTGTCCCCCCCAAACTCACGGATCGGATCGTTGCTTGGATCAGAGTCACGGATTGGATCATTTTTCGGATCAGCAAATAATAATTGAATTTGCAAAAACCTGTAAAAATTCCACCACCATAAAGCCCCCACTGTAATATCCATAATCTCACCCACTGTAATATCCACGTCATCTCCTCAACTGTAATATTGGCTGAGTATGGCTGGGTACGGCTGAGCATGGCTGGGTATCGCCGAGTATGGCTGGGTATTACCGTGTATTGCAGAGTATGGCTGGGTATTACCGAGTATTGCAGAGTATGGCTGGGTATGGCAGAGTATTGGCATGGTGTTGCAGAGTATTGGCAGGGTGTTGCAGAGTATTGGCAGGGTGTTGCAGAGTATTGGCTGGGTATCGCAGAGTATTGGCAGGGTGTTGCAGAGTATTGGCAGGGTGTTGCAGAGTATTGGCAGGGTGTTGCAGAGTATTGGCTGGGTATCGCAGAGTATTGGCTGGGTATTACCGAGTATTGCAGAGTATGGCTGGGTATTACCGAGTATTGCAGAGTATGGCTGGGTATTACCGAGTATTGCAGAGTATTGCAGAGTATGGCTGGGTATTACCGAGTATTGCAGAGTATGGCTGGGTATTACCGAGTATTGCAGAGTATGGCTGGGTATTACCGAGTATTGCAGAGTATGGCTGGGTATTATAGAGTATTGCAGAGTATGGCTGGGTATTACGGGGTATTGCAGAGTATGGCTGGGTATGGCAGAGTATAGCTAGGTATTACGGGGTATTGCAGAGTATGGCTGGGTATGGCAGAGTATGGATGGGTATTACGGGGTATTGCGGGGTATTGCAGAGTATGGCAGAGTATGGCTGGGTATGGCAGGGTGTTGCAGAGTATTGGCAGGGTGTTGCAGAGTGTTGCAGAGTGTTGCAGAGTATTGGCAGAGTATTGGCAGAGTATTGCAGAGTATTACCTGGGTATTGCAGGGTGTTGTCAGGGTATTGGCTGGTATTGCAGAGTATTGGCAGAGTATGTGCTGGCATCCGATCTCTCCCCTCCACTGTACAGATCTGTACACAGAGGGGAGAGAGGAACCGGCGTCATCTTGACGCCGGTTTGTTTACAAGTGATCGCTCCGTCATTTGACGGAGCAATCACATTGTAAATGGCCGACGGGTGCACCAAGATGGCCGCCGCTCCGGAGCTAGGCCGAAGCCGCGGCCTTTCCTAAGGCCGAGGCCGCGGACGGCTCCGCGGATCGCGGCGAGTAATTGCGGTAACGCCGCCCCAGTAATGGGAACGGCGTTACCGTGAGGGGAAGAGTAATCAGTTAGATTACTCGTTACCCTTTAAAGTAACGGCGTTACGTAACGCCGTTTACTTTAATCGCGTTACTTACAACACTGCTGAGGACGACATGATCCGCAGCCACCTCCTCCCAGCCGCGTACAAGTCCACTGGTTTGTTGTGACTGTAAATCATCCCTAAAAGACTGCTGCTGCTGATGCTGAGTGCCAGGCTCCACCTCCATGCTGACACAATCCTCCTCCTCCTCATCCTCTTCCTGTGTGATGGGTGGGAGAGAAGGAACACTGTCTGGATAAAGGGGGCCTTGAGAGGCAAGGAAGTCCTCCTCTTCCTGCCTCTGTTCTGCCTCAAGTGCCCTGTCCATTATCCCACGCAGCGTATGCTCCAACAGGTGGACAAGAGGTACAGTATCACTGATGCATGCACTGTCACTGCTCACCATCCTCGTGGCCTCCTCAAATGGTGGCAGGACAGTGCATGCATCCCTGATCATGCTCCACTGGCGTGGGGAAAAAAATCCAAGCTCCCCTGACCCTGTCCTGGTGCCGTAGTCGCACAGGTACTCATTGATGGCCCTCTGCTGCGTGCACAGTCGCTGCAGCATGGCTAACGTTGAGTACCACCTGGTGGGCATGTCACATATAAGGCGGTTCTTGGGCAGGTTCAACTCCTTTTGCAGCTCAGCCAGCCGAGCACTGGCATTATATGATAGGCGGAAATGCACACAGACTTTCCTCGTCTGCCTCAGGACATCCTGTAAGCCTGGGTACCTGCCCAAGAACCGCTGCACCACCAGGTTAAGGACGTGAGCCATACAGGGCACATAGGTCAGCTGTCCCTGTAGCAGGGCGGAGAGGAGGTTGGTGCCATTGTCACAAACCACCATTCCTGGCTTAAGCTGGCGTGGCGACAACCACCTCTCGGCCTGCCCCTGCAGAGCTGACAGAACCTCTGCCCCAGTGTGGCTCCTGTCCCCCAAACACACCAGCACAAGCACGGCATGGCATCTTTTTGCCTGCGTACTTGCGTAGCCCCTTGGACGCCTACGGAGCACCGCTGGTGCAGAGGACAGAGCACTCGAAGAGGCCATGGAGGAACAAGAAGAGGAGGGGGTGGAGGAGAGAGGTGTGTCACAACCAGTAGTAGCAATTTGGAGGCGTGGTGGTGGAACAACCTCCAACACTACTGCACCTTGTCCTGCATCCTTCCCAGCTGCCAAAAGAGTGACCCAATGGGCCGTGAAAGACAGGTAACGTCCCTGTCCATGCCTGCTGGACCATGTGTCAGCGGTAATATGCACCTTACCGCTGACCGCCCTGTCCAGCGAGGCATGGACATTGCCTTCCACATGCTGGTAGAGAGCCGGAATCGATTTCCGTGAGAAAAAGTGGCGTTTGGGAACCTGTCACTGAGGAACCGCACATTGAACAAACTCACGGAAGGGGGCTGAGTCTACCAACTGAAAAGGCAGCAGTTGAAGTGCTAGCAAGTTAGCCAAGCTAGCATTCAACCGCTGGGCATGTGGATGGCTGGGAGTAAACTTCTTTCGACAGTCCAGCAGCTGGGGCAGGGAAATTTGCCTGGTAGAATCGGACGTCGATGTACTGCTAGCAGAGTGCCCACAAGTACTTGGCTGTGACACACCTAATTCTACACCTTCATTCCTCTCAGTGCAGCTTTCAGAGAGGACTGAAGGTATAGTGGGGTTGGAGATCCCAGCTGATGAGGAGCAAGGAGAGGTCCGTTTTGTTCTTTGGTGTGGATCTTTAATGTGCGCTTGCCAACGAACTGCATGGCAGGTCGACATATGTCTGGTCCTGCTTGTGGTGCCCAAGCGGCTTATGTTTTGGCCACGTGAGATACGCTTGAGACATATGTTGCAAATAGCAGTGGTGCGATCTGATGCACTCGTCTCAAAAAAGGCCCACACCAAAGAACTTTTGGAATAACGTGCAGAGGCAGTGCCCTGCACAGGTGGAGCTCTGCGGTGTGATTCAGTTGGTGTGCTGGCCTCAAGCTGGCCCCCGGAGGGCATCCTGCCTCGTTGGACATGTGCCGCCTCCTCCTCCTCTCTTCCTTCAGGCACCCACGTGGAGTCAGTGACCTCATCATCCCCTCCCTCTTCACCACTGGAGCAAACCTGGCAGTAAGCTGCAGCTGGTGGAACATGACTGCCAGATTGCTGTCCTTGAGCATCCCCTCTCTCTGCTCTCACGCTACTACCTTCCTCTAGCTGGGTATCATCATTAGAGACTTCAAAACGCTGGGCATCCTCCTGGAGCATGTACCCAACACTGTGCTCAAACAGTTCGGGGGACTCCTCAGGAGGACATGGTGGGTCTAGGAAAGGGGTGCCTGATGATGCCATTGAGTATGCGTTGGCAGCTGCTTTGCCAGTACCCTGAGCCTGGGTGAGGGAGGATGAGGAGGATGAGGAGGGCTTGGTTATCCACTCTACAAAGCCTTCGGCATGATGTGGCTCAACATGTCCAGCTGCCGAAAAGAAGGACAAGCGTGTCCCATGGCCACGTGCTGATGACGATGCATCACGTCCACGACCAGCACTGTTGTCTCTAGACACAGAGCCTGCTTGCCCTGTGTTCTTGCCTCGGGACTGTCTGCCTCTCCTTGTTGGTCATCCAGGCATTGTAGTGGGTAGTGTATATTGTGCTGGAGTCACACAGCACACACACTAACTCCTGCAGATGGCTGCCTTAGATGACAACAACAGGGCCTTAGGGCAGATAGAGGCTGAGGTGGTGGCTGCCTTAGATGACAACAACAGGGCCTTAGGGCAGATAGAGGCTGAGGTGGTGGCTGCCTTAGATGACAACAGGGCCTTAGGGCAGATAGAGGCTGAGGTGGTGGCTGCCTTAGATGACAACAACAGGGCCTTAGGGCAGATAGAGGCTGAGGTGGTGGCTGCCTTAGATGACAACAACAGGGCCTTAGGGCAGATAGAGGCTGAGGTGGTGGCTGCCTTAGATGACAACAGGGCCTTAGGGAAGATAGAGGCTGAGGTGGTGGCTGCCTTAGATGACAACAACAGGGCCTTAGAACAGATAGAGGCTGAGGTGGTTTATTGTGTGCTGTGCTCTACTCCCACAGCACACACACACACACACACGCTAGCTCCTGCAAATGCCTGGCTGGCTGACTTAGATGACAAGAACAGGGCCTTAGGGCAGATAGAGGCTGAGTTGGTTTATTGTGTGCTGTGCTCTACTCCCACAGCACACACACACACACGCTAGCTCCTGCAAATGCCTGGCTGGCTGCCTTAGATGACAAGAACAGGGCCTTAGGGCAGATAGAGGCTGAGTTGGTTTATTGTGTGCTGTGCTGTACTCACACAGCACACACACACACGCTAGCTCCTGCAAATGCCTGGCTGGCTGCCTTAGATGACAAGAACAGGGCCTTAGGGCAGATAGAGGCTGAGTTGGTTTATTGTGTGCTGTGCTCTACTCACACAGCACACACACACACGCTAGCTCCTGCAAATGCCTGGCTGGCTGCCTTAGATGACAAGAACAGGGCCTTAGGGCAGCTAGAGGCTGAGTTGGTTTATTGTGTGCTGTGCTCTACTCACACAGCACACACACACACACACACACACACTAGCTCCTGCAAATGCCTGGCTGGCTGCCTTAGATGACAAGAACAGGGCCTTAGAGCAGATAGAGGCTGAGTTGGTTTATTGTGTGCTGTGCTCTACTCACACAGCACACACACACACACACACACACTAGCTCCTGCAAATGCCTGGCTGGCTGCCTTAGATGACAAGAACAGGGCCTCAGGGCAGATAGAGGCTGAGTTGGTTTATTGTGTGCTGTGCTGTACTCACACAGCACACACACACACGCTAGCTCCTGCAAATGCCTGGCTGGCTGCCTTAGATGACAAGAACAGGGCCTTAGAGCAGATAGAGGCTGAGTTGGTTTATTGTGTGCTGTGCTCTACTCACACAGCACACACACACACACTAGCTCCTGCAAATGCCTGGCTGGCTGCCTTAGATGACAAGAACAGGGCCTTAGGGCAGATAGAGGCTGAGATGGTTTATTGTGTGCTGTGCTGTACTCACACAGCACACACACACACACGCTAACTCCTGCAAATGCCTGGCTGGCTGCCTTAGATGACAAGAACAGGGCCTTAGGGCAGATAGAGACTGAGTTGGTTTATTGTGTGCTGTGCTGTACTCACACAGCACACACACACATGCTAGCTCCTTCAAATGCCTGGCTGGCTGCCTTAGATGACAAGAACAGGGCCTTAGGGCAGATAGAGGCTGAGTTGGTTTATTGTGTGCTGTGCTGTACTCACACAGCACACATGCTAGCTCCTGCAAATGCCTGGCTGGCTGCCTTAGATCACAACAGGCCAGAAGGGTAAAGGTAATATGATACTGCAATGCTGTACTAACAGCACGCACACACTAATCCCCAGAATCACAGCAGATAATGTCACCACTCAGCAGTCAGCACAGCAGAATGTATAACACAGCAGTGCACTCAGCACAATGAATACAACAGCAGATGCTGTCAGGCTCAGCAATGCAGATGAATCACAGCAGCTAATGTGACTGACACAGTCACTCACTAACGCTGGGACACACTACAGTAGGCCGCCGGCGCGGCGGCCTTTTATAGTGTGGGGCGTGTACTAAACCCCCTGAGTTATAATTGGCCACAGACATCCTGCCTGTGGCCAACTATTGCTCTCCTCGCCGCTGGCTCTATGATTGGCCAAGCATGCGGGGTCACAGTGCATGCTTGGCCAATCATGAGCCAGCAATGCACTGCGACTGGCGCAGTGCATTGTGGGCTGTTCGCATCACACGAATTTGATGCGAACGGCCCAAATAGTTCTGGGCTCGACGAATCGAACACCGGGCCCATCCCTAATTCTTACCAACAAATGGCAAATATTCCATAAACCTATCAACCTAAAGGTCGACAATGCATGCAAATGAATTAAGGCAGAGATGGCGTCAATTTTGAGGACACATTGGCCCACAATTTGGAACCTGTTGATTTTCCTCATGTCTGTGGTCCAACAGTGGGTTTCAGAATTAGGGATGAGTTGGCGGACTGCAGTAAGTTGGCAAGAAGATATGATCTGACACTTGCACATATCAAATAAAAAGATGCATTGCTATGTTCCTTTGACCATTTTCCATTTATTTGTTGTTTTCATGCATAGTGTTTTAATTGAAATAATGCGATAATTGCATAGTATTAACAATTCTGGATATTTTTTCTTAAAGTTTGGATTAAAGACATGTAATCAAAGATACCTTTGAGTTTTTTCTGTCTTTATTTGAGGTTACAATAATAATAATAAAAATATAAATAATACTGATTAGGGTTAGGTGATTCAGACAGTTGGCATTTTGGGACTGGGATTAGGGTTACGGTTGGGGGATTGGGACTAGTTTGACTGAGATTAGGGTTACGGTTGGGGGATTGGGACTAGTTTGACTGAGATTAGGGTTAGGGTTGGAGGATTGGGACTAGTTTGACTGGGATTAGGGTTAGGGTTGGGGGATTGGGACTAGTTGGACTGGGATTAGGTTTAGGCGATTGGGACTCGTTTGACTTGGATTAGGGTTAGGCGATTGGGACTAGTTGGACTGGGATTAGGGTGAGAGTTAGGGGATTGGGACTAGTTTGACTGGGATTAGGGTTAAGGGGATTGGGACTAGGTTTACTGGGATTAGGGTTAGGGAATTGGAACTAGTGGGACTGGGATTACGGTTAGGGTTAGGGGATTGGGACTAGCTTGACTGGGATTAGAGTTATAGTTAGGGGATTGGGACTAGTTTGACTGGGATTAGGGCTAGGATTGGGGGATTGGGAGTAGTAAGACTGGGATTAGGTTAGGGTTAGACAATTGGGACTAGTGGGACTGGGATTAGAGTTAGTGAGTGTTCCCTCATGGAATGTATAAACTCCTCTGGTTCTATTGCGGCTCCTCTGGCTCTTGATGGTCGGTCTTAATGGTCTGGCCACATTTTCGGTTATGGCCTGCATGTCTTGGTTTTCTGCAACAGCATCCATACCACTCTATCTTCTCTTCTCTCCTCTCCACCAACAGGATTTCCTGATATCCCAGCATCCTACACTGCACTGCAGTCATGTGACCTTTCCACAGCTTCAGGGCAGTTCTCAGGCACGTTTAAGGCACTTTTAAAGCGCTTTCTATTAATTTCAATGGAGATGGGCGTTTTTGAAGCTCTTTTTATAGCGCCCAAACATGCTCCAAAAATGCTGCTTGCAGGACTTTTCTCAACGCCCTGCCAGTGCACCGCCCCAGTGTCAAAGCATCCATTGTAATGCATGGGCAGCACTTTTCAAGTGCTATTTTTAGCGCTAAAACTGTAAAACGCTTCAGTGAGAAATTGCCTAAAGGAATAGTAGTGGTAATAAAAATGCACTTTTTTTTATTACCAAGTGGGTTTAACAAATATTTTTTTTGTATAATTCTCCTTTAAAGGGGGCATAGCAGGGGGTGTGTCCTATGACTACATACTTTTGCTAATAGGAATCCCTTGTTTCCATCTCAAAAAGTTGGGAGGTATAACCCTGTGTGGGTAACATCTACTGCTAAAATGACTAGAACATTTGGGGAAGATGGCTTTACTGTTCTCGGAGTCTTTGAAGTGTTCTGCACTTGTGTGACCACTGCATATCAAGTTTTGAGAAAGAAGGTGGGTGTTCTGCACTACGAACTTCTATCAGTGAGTCATGTACTGTTCAAAGTACTGCAATGTACCTGTAACCTAAGAATTGTGCAGAAGTGACTTGTATGCAGTAAAGCAGTTTCAATGCATCTGGACTAGACATTTATATACAGACCTCAGGCCAGGAATATGTGTGTGGGTGGGCTTCAATCCAAATGAAGGTGACACAATCTAGAAGAGTCTAGAAGAGTTTCTCTAAAACAACAGGTGGATGACTGTTCCATGCAAAAGGAGTGGGCAGGTCCACAGTCCACATGGCCCCAACAGCCAGCCAACCTTACAAACAGGGCTTTAGAAGTCTACATTACAGTATAAATAATTGCTCATAAACTAACCAGGCATCATTAAATATATATATATATATATATATATATATATATATATATATATACACACACACACACACAGTACCTTGAAAAAGTATTCATACCCCTTGAAATTTTCCACATTTTGTGATGTTAAAAACCAAAAACATAAATATATTTTATTGAGATTTTATGTGATAGTCCAACACAAAGTGGCACACAATTGTGAAGTGGAAGGAAAATGATAAAATTAACCACTTAAGCCCCGGACCATTTTTCTGGCCAAAAACCAAAGCACTTTCAGACAATTTTGACACATTTTTGGGACTATTGTCATTTTTACAGCGATCAGTGCTATAAAATTGCACTGATTACTGTAAAAATGACACAGGCAGTGAAGGGGTTAACCAAGGGGGGGCTAGGGAGGGGTTAAGTGTGTCCTGGGGAGGGATTCTAACTGTTAGGGGGCATGGCTACGAATGACACTTCACTGGTCACAGGGAGCTATGATCAGTGACAGTGTCACTAGGCAGAACGGGGAGATGCTTGTTTACATTAGCATCTCCCCGTTCTTCAGGTCCGTGAGACGATCGCGGGTATCCCCACGGTGATTGAGTCCGCAGGACCCGCGATCCTACTCAAGGAGCTCCCGGCAGGGTCACGTGACCACACGGCGCAAATTCAAAGGGATGTACCTGTACGCCCATTTGCCCAGCCGTGCCATTCTGCCAACATATATGTACATGCGGCGGTCGGCAAGTGGTTAATCATTTTTCAAATTTCCTGTACAAAAAGCAAAAACCATCATCACAACATCTTGGGTCAATATTACTATAAGGACAGAGAGCCTACCTTTCAATCCATATTTATGTTCTGCTTTTAAAACATAGACCTAATGAGACTAGATGCTATGCTCCATGTAATCTACAATAAAGTATTTCAAATCAAAGGTTTGAAAAAGACTTGAAAATTGCTGTTCACAAACGCTCTCCATCCAGTCTGATAGAGCTTGAGCTATTTTGCAAAGAAGAATGGGCAAAAATTTTACTCTCTAGATGTGCAAAGCTAGTTGAGACATATCCAAACAGACTTGCAGCTGTAATTGCAGCGAAAGGTGGTTCTACAAAATATTGACTCAGGGGGGCTGAATACAAATGCACGCCACGCTTTTCACATATTTATATGTAAAAAAGTTTGAAAACCATTTATAATTTTCCTTCCACTTCACGATTATGTGCCACTTTGTTTGGAGTAAACGGGTCGCCCGTTTACCTCACCGAGTGGCCCTGCCCTCAGCTATATAACAGCTGTCATTGAGAAGAAGCGGCACTCGTTGGGAGCCTCCCATGGAGCATTTTTTTTCCTTTTTTGGCTCGTCGAGCGGCGTGAGATGGATCTACATCTCGGGAATTTTTTTTATATTTTTCAATAAAGGACCTGTCCCAAAGTGTCTCTTGACACTTTTTTTGTGAAATGATAGGGGTACAATGTACACTTTACCAATTCAAATAGAGGGGGAGGCCAGGATCTGGGGGTCCCCTT
This sequence comes from Lithobates sylvaticus, assembly GCA_028564925.1. Taxonomy (NCBI): domain Eukaryota; kingdom Metazoa; phylum Chordata; class Amphibia; order Anura; family Ranidae; genus Lithobates; species Lithobates sylvaticus. Next base: position 116,803,882 of record CM053038.1, read on the forward strand.
GTTAAAAGGGGCTGCCAGATTCCGATAAGCCCCCCTGTCCGCAGACCCTCAAACCACTGGGCAAGGGTTGTGGGGATGAGGTCCTTGTCCCCATCAACATGGGGACAAGGTGCTTTGGGGGGCTACTCCAAAGCACCCTCTCCATATTGAGGGCATGTGGCCTGGTACAGTTCAGGAGGGGGGCGCTTTATCATCCCTCCCCCTTTTTCCTGCGGCTTGCCAAGTTGCGTGCTTGGATTATGGTCTGGATTTTGGGGGGGACCCCTTCGCAATTTTTTTTAAAATTTTGGCGCAGGTTTCCCCTTAAAATCCATGCCAGACCTGAAGGGTCTGGTATGGATTTTGGTATGAGAAAAAGGAAGGTGGGACTTTAAATGAGGCTATTGATTTGTGGGGGTGAGATAATTCGAAAATATATTTAATTGGCATATTGAGTCTGACAATACATAACAATGATGCATATAGTAGAAAAGGTATGTATACACACACATACATGGTGTTGACCTCATGAATACATTACATATACATAGCAAAGGATGGCCTATAAATTGACAAGAGATTTAATATGGATAAAATGAATTATTGCAAATTCATATACAGTATGTACAAGTCATCTGAATAGCACTATGCAGTGTAATAAATGGCAAAAAACACAGTATAATCCTTTGGTTGAAGATACTGAGTCTAAGTAGTTTCCTATCAGTAGGCATGAGAATGCATCCTAAAAGTCCAACGCTTTTCGTGGCTAATACCACTCTTTAGGGGCAGATGCATGCAACTCTATAAAAGACAACAAAACATGAGTAGACCAGTATGATCAAATATTATACCCCTCAACGGGGAGGATGTGCACAAGAGAAACGGGAGAGAGTTACTCACATCATGATAAGTCTGGAAAATGGGTAACGAGGAATCAGAGGCTGTCCCAATTGTCTGTACCAGGAGCTGTGGAAGGAGCCTGCAGGAGAAGGATCGGGTGCACAAAACATCATCCCCAAGGAAAACGAAAGGCAGAAATCCAGGTAGTGGTATGAGTGGGCTTCATGTGTAAAAATATATATATATATTGGGTGTACTATAAATACTCTATATTGTGTGAAGTAGCTAGAGCCCAATGCCAAAGTGCAGGTGGACGAGTGAATGTGAAAAGAAGAAGTGTGTGAAGAGAGAAAAAAGATCAGAGATGAAAAAGAAAAAGGGAGAAGGGGAAAAAGAAAGAAAGAAGGAAAAAGAAAAAGGAAAAAGAAAAGGAAGAGAAGAGAGAAAAAGGGAAAAAGAAGAAAAAGAGAGAAAAAAAAAAGAAAAAGGAAAAAGGGGGAGGAAAAAGAAAGAGAAAAAGAAAAAAGGGAAGAAAAGAAGACCATGAGACAGGTATAGATGGCAAAAACAAAAGTAAGCACATGTATAAACAGGAAAAACAAAACCATGTAATTACCTGTTTAGGATATAAAAAAGTAAGTGCCATGTAATTTGCCGTGTGCACAGGGAGGTGCTGCCATGAGAACTTTCACGCTTCAAAATTGCGCCCGCTCGTGGAATGGCGACAAACTTTTACCCTTAAAAATCTCCATAGGCGACATTTAAAAAATTGTAACGGTTGCATGTTTTGTGTTACAGAGGAGGTCTATAGCTACAATTATTGCTCTCGCTCTACCGATCGCGGCAATATCTCACATGTGTGGTTTGAGCACTGTTTTCATATGCGGACGCTACTCATGTATGCGTTAGCTTCTGCGCGCGAGCTCGGTGGGACAGGGCGCGTGGTTAATGACATTGGCTGTATGTGTGGGGTTGTTGTTTTGCTGCAGAATACATTTGTGGCCAATCACACGGCTCCAACTCCCAATGCAGCCTCAAACTTACAAGGATCCTCCACTATGCTCCTTTACAGCAAGCAGATTTTGCCAGTGGTGGAATTACCAGGGTCGCAACAGTCACACTTGCGACTGGGCCCTGGCATTCTGCCAGTATATCAGTGTATATAATGGAGAGGGGAGGGGCCTCTGACCCAAGCAGGCACCAGATTCAGTGCACAAGTTTGTCCCTCTATTTGTACACTCTGAGTCTTGCCCCGCCCTTCTCCATTGTATACATGGACACTCAAGAAGTGAACTGTGCTGGCTGGAGGGACATCCCACGGACATCACAAGGAAGCATGCTGCTTCTTGCATTTGGGCTTCTCATGTAAGGTAAGCCCGACACTGGCCCCCCACCTGTGACACTAGCCCCCCACCTGTCTCCTGTCACACTGGCCCCCCACCTGTGACACTGGCCCCCCACCTATCACCTGTCACACTGCCCCCCACCTGCCACATAGCCCCTCTTTTATCACACTGCCCACGTCATAATATTTCCCTATCACACTGCCCCCCACCTGTCATACTGCCTCCACCTTTCTCACTGTCCCCTGTCACACTGCCCCCTTGGCACAATACCCTCCTGTCATACTGCCCCCCCTGTAACACTGCCCCTCCATCATTCTGCCCCATCGTCACACTGCCCCCTTCTGTCATATTTACCCCCTCCTGTCACACTACCCCCCTCTTGTTACACAGCCCCCCTCCTTTCACAGTGCTCCCTCATTACACTTCCCCCCCCTTGTCATACTTCCCAGGTATCCTTTTCCTGTCACACTGCCCCCCTCTTGTCACAATATCCTCCTGTCATACTGCCCCCCGTCACACTGCCCCCCGGTCATACTGCCCCATCCTGTCACACTGCCTCCATCGTACTCCCCCTTCTTATCACACTGCCCCCCTTCTTTCACAGTGTCCCCTCTTATCACACTCCCCCCTCTTTCCAGATACCCTTCTTTGGTCACATTGTCCCCCTCCTGTCAAAATACCCTGTCATACTGCCCCCTATCCTTTCACAATACACCCATTATACTACAGGTAAGGGGCCCTTCATGGTTTCTTGCACTGGGGCCCTGAAGGTTATAGATACGCCTCTGCATGTTGCCATTTTTCTGCAGCCAAGGCCCTATGTTTTCATACATTGGTAAGTCGTTTAGCCTTGTTTCCACATCAGAGGTATGGGTTTCTGGCTGCAATTCCTCCATGAGACCACTTCTGGCCAGACTTCTGTACCTGGATCCCACTAGTTTTACCTTTCAGCACTGCACTGCTGGACATATTCTGATGTCAAAGGGAAGTAAGCATGATGTCTCTTTCATCTGCTGCAATGAGTTTCCTTGGCTGACCATAGTGTCTACAGTCCTCAACATTGCCTTATCAATGGTGTCCATGGTGAGATATACAGGCATATACTTATCAATCATGCCATACTGCACCCTGCATCTACAGAAGATCTGTGCTTAGTTCTCCAAGATGTTTGGAACAACCTACCTGGTGTGTTCCTTCAAGAACATTGTGCAAGTACCGTATTTATCGGCGTATAACACGCACCGGCGTATAACACGCACCCCAAGTTTAGGAGGGCATTTTAAGGAAAAAAAGTTTTAGGAGGGAAGTTTAGGGAAAAAAAAAACTTACATTTAAGCGTCATTTGCAGCTTGCCCAGCGTCATTTGCAGCTTGCCCAGCGCCATTTGCAGCCTTGCCCAGCGTGATTTGCAGCCTTGCCCAGCGTGATTTGCAGCCTTGCCCAGCGTGATTTGCAGCCTTGCCCAGCGTGATTTGCAGCCTTGCCCAGTGTGATTTGCAGCCTTGCCCAGTGCGATTTGCAGCCTTGCCCAGTGCGATTTGCAGCCTTGCCCAGTGCGATTTGCAGCCTTGCCCAGTGTGTATTGCAGCCTTGCCCAGTGTGATTTGCAGCCTTGCCCAGTGTGATTTGCAGCCTTGCCCAGTGTGTATTGCAGCCTTGCCCAGTGTGTATTGCAGCCTTGCCCAGTGTGATTTGCAGCCTTGCCCAGTGTGTATTGCAGCCTTGCCCAGTGTGTATTGCAGCCTTGCCCAGTGTGTCTTGCAGCTTGTCAGCGTCTGTGGCATGTTTAAATTTCCCGCCGGAGAAGAACGAGCGGGCGCCGCCATTAAAGACCGAGCGCCTCCGGAAAAGCACGAGCCGTCTGTTCGGCTCCACTCGCAGTCCCGCCTCCGTGCTGTTTCGGAAGCGAGAGCAGGGAGGCTTGACTGGGAGCGGCGCCGAACAGTCAGATCGGCCTTTTTCTGCGGCGCTCGTTTTTTTCCGGCGGCGCTCGTTTTTTTTCGGCGGCACTCCTTTTTTTTTCGGCGGCACTCGTTTGTTTTCGGCGGCACTCGTTTTTTTTTTGACGGCGGTCGCCATTTTTTCGGCGCCGTTTGATTTTTTTTGTCACTTTTTTTTGGGGGATCGGCGTATAACACGCACCCACGACTTTCCCCTGATTTTAAGGGGGAAAAAGTGCGTGTTATACGCCGATAAATACGGTACACCTAGAAGAATTGATGCTGGTTTGAAGCCAAAGGGTAGTCACACCAAATATTGATTTGTATTGGATTACTCTTCTTTTCATTTAATTTCCATTTTATTAAGTGAGAC
>CM053038.1:116808849-116853849 GCA_028564925.1 Lithobates sylvaticus
AGGCAGTTTACATCCAAACAGCAGCTCTGGGTGCCTATTCTGACATCTTGCAAACAAATTCAAGCAGAAACTGTCCAAAAAACTCACAAGTTCAATGGATTCAAGACTTGTGAAGCTGCTATCAAATAAGAGGTCCTATGTTAAAATGTAACGTGACCTGTTAAAATGTTTAAAAAGTGAAAATGTTGTTCAAAGTTTGATTGAAATAGCTTTTGATTTCAGTAAATATTCTGCAAATACAACAAACAACAATTTTCAGTTCTTTATGTAGCACTGACCCCTGAAGGAGCTGCTGTTTTTTTTTTTACTTTGAATATTTTTTATTTTGAAAGTTGCGTACAATGACAATTCAAGCTTAAAACAGATACATATACAGAGTGCATGTTATCACATTTTCGTTTGTCGGATTGTGTTGATTCCATCCTTTCTATATGTGCATAAGGTTCAGAACGTGAGTATTGCCTCTATATATCCACTATATGTCTTTTTTTTTGGTTTCTAACTAGTCCTGTGGCGGATGGACCCCCCCGCTCTCGGCCCGCGATCTCTCAAGTTGGCCGCAGCCGATCGCAGAAGGGCCCCTCCACCCCCGGATCTGCTCATATCACTTACTTCAGCATAAGACAGTGTGCTTGATCAATATGTATCTATATTCAAAATATAAATAGAACAAACATAAACTATAACCAACTTGGGGTAAAGTCAACTTGGGGTAAAGTCAGGTATGCCTGCTGTGTATCACCTCTATCGTCATTTGTCAAGTAAGTTGAATTTTTTCAGAATACCATGCGCTCCAGGGAGCCCACAGGTCTGATATCTCTTCTTGGTTCCCTAGTGCTGCTGAGTGAAGTACTTCGTATGTGCCATGTATGTGTATTGTGCTTATTATCTCTTTGGCGGTTGGTGTTTCTGTTCTCCTCCAGTATCTTAGGATAGCAAGTCGGGTGGCCAATAATATGTGCGATGCTATAAGTCTGTAGTTCCCCGGGATACTGCCCAGGCCAATGGACAGTATAGCCACTGCTGGTGTTAGCCTGAGCCCTATCCCGGTGACCTCTGTGATGAAATTTTCTATCTGTGACCATAAGGGTTTTATTTTAGGACAGCCCCAGAGGACATGGCACAGGGTTCCACGTCCACCGCAGCTCCTCCAACACTCAGGCGATACCTTCTTATAGATTTTGGCCAGTCTGCTGGGGGTCAGGTACCAGTGGAGGGTTATTTTATGTTGCATCTCTCTTAGATTGGTGCTTTTTGTATAGCTGAATGTGTGTTTAAACGCCCTTGACCACTCTATCTCTGAGAAGGTTTCCCCTACGTCTAATTCCCAGGCTATCATGTTTTGTGTTTTCTCACATAAGAGTTTGTCTTGGAGTCCCATATATAAAGTGGATATCCCTTTTTGCTTGACGTATGTTTGTTCATAGTATTGGAGGATCTTTGGGGGTACCATTGTTGGTGTGAATTTGTTTTTCTTGATCAGTTGTGAAATTTGCAAATATCTATACTTTTCAGGGTCTGGTAGGGAGTAGTCTGCTTGTAAGGCGCTAAAGGGTTTAACTGAGGTACCAGTCGTTATGTCTTCTATGTACTTGATGTCCTTTTCTATCCAGGTGGTAAGAGTAATGTTCGGGATAAGATGTGTGATTGAGGATATAGGTGTTTTTAAAGGTTGGTAGAACTCTCTCTGTGTGTTTCTATTCCTAAGATAAGCCCATGCCCTTACAGCTGCAAGTATAGTGGGGGACAGCTTGTTGTCTAGTGAGGGATTCATGTGTGCTGTCAGGATGAAGTCTTTAAGAGTTCCTGTTTTTACTTGGTGTTGTTCTAGTGTATGCCAAAGTGTCATTTGTCCTGTATCAGGTATCATCCAATTTTTAGTTTGTGCTAATACTGTTGCATAATAGTAGTCTTGGATGTGTACATGTCCCACCCCTCTGGCTGACCTGTGTTTAGTCATTTTGCTGAATGCGCATCTAGCCTTCTTGCCTTGCCATACATATCTATTTATTATGGGTTGGATTGTTTGGAAATATGAGTTGGGGATCGGAATGGGGAGGGTTCTAAATAGATAGAGTAGTTGTGGTAAGATTTGCATTTTAAAAGCCGCTATCCTTCCTAACCATGATAGTTCGAATTTCGCCAGTGCTTGTAATTTGTGTTGGAGTGATTTAATCCAGGGGGTATAGTTAGCTGTAATAAGGTCGCTTATTTTAGAGGTGAGCATAATACCCAGGTATTTCACCCCATCATTTTTCCATTTATAGGGGAATAAGCTTTCTAGTTTATGCTTGGTTTGGTCAGGGATCCCGAGATTGAGTATGAATGACTTGGACTCATTAACTTTATAATATGAAATTTTATTGAATTCTTGTAGTGATTGATGTACTTCTGGTAGTGAGGTGGTCGCTTTGGTCAGTATCAGTATTATGTCATCAGCAAACAAACTTATAACGTGCTTTTTTTTGCCTATTTGTAGCCCTGAGATGTGTGGGTGATCTCTCAGAAATGCAGCTAGTGGTTCCATCAGTAAGTTGAATATCAAAGGGGACATCGGGCACCCTTGCCTAGATCCGTTGGTGATTTTAAATGGTTTTGAGATTGTTCCTGCTACTAGGACCTGTGCTGATGGATTTGAATACAAGGCCATTATTGCCGAGAAGATTGTGCCCTTGAAACCGAATTTCATCAGTACTCTTTCTAAAAATACAAAGTGAATCCTGTCAAACGCCTTCTCTGCATCCAAGGCCAGGAGCAGAGAAGGCGTTTGAGTCCTGTTGGCCAGATGAATTATGTTCACCAGTCGTCTTGTAGCGTCTGAGGTTTGTCTGCCCTTTGTAAATCCTGACTGGTCTTTATTTATTAAGTCTGGTAGAATGTCTATCAACCTTGTGGCCAGCAACTTGGCATATAGCTTTACATCGTTGTTTAGCAATGAAATAGGCCTAAAATTCTGAGGTGAGTCTGGACTTTTTCCCGGTTTGGGCAGTGCGACTATGGTGGCCGATAACATTTCCTGCGGGAATGATGAGGAGGCAACAGCAGACCCATATACTTCCACCAATTGTGGAGCCAGTATATGCTGAAAGATTTTATAATATTCCCCTGAGAAACCATCAGGCCCTGGGGCCTTGTTAGATGGTAATGTTTTTATTGTCTTTGTAATTTCTGCCGCCGTGATGGGGGCATTAAGAAGTTCAGTATGTTCTGTTGTTAACTGCGGTAGGTGTACTTTGCTGAGAAATTGATTGATTTCTTCAGAGGTAGGTTGGTGGGTAGAGCGGTCTTCCTTGAGATTGTAAAGTGTGCTATAATAGCAGCTGAATGCGTCTGCTATGTCTTGTGGGTGTTGTAGTTTGGCCTGTGTGCTAGGGTGAAACACGTGTGATATATGTGTCTTATATCTTTGGCCTTTTAGTTTGGAAGCTAATAGTTTGCCAGCTCTATTGCCGCTGGTGTAGTATTCTAATTTCATTCTCCTGGATGACTTTTCAAAGTCACCCAGCAGAATTACTCTCAGTTCTAGGCGTAATTGTGTTAGTTGATCTGTCAGTATTTGTGTGGTGTTAGCCTTATTTTGTTCCTCTAAGTCATGAATCCTTTTTATCAATTTTGTGGTCTGCTGCTGCCTCATCCTCCTTAGCCTCGCCCCTTGCTGTATCAATATACCCCTAATAAATGCTTTGTGAGCATTCCATAGTACAAAAGAATCTGTTACTGAATTCTCATTACCTATAAAAAATTCTTTCAGTATGTTTTCAACATATGCCCTGGTCGGACCATGCCGGAAGAGCTGGGGATTTGCCTTCCACGTAGTTGGGCTTTTGTTGTCAATTGGGCTTCCCACTTGAAGCTCCACCGGTGCATGGTCCGACCAGGTGATGTCGTGAACTTCAGCCTTTGTACATTGAAACAACAATTGTTTATCAACGAGAAATAGGTCAATTCTGCTATACATTTTATGTCTATGAGAGAAAAAGGAGTAGTCCCTGCAGTTCGCATTAAGGCATCTCCATGCATCATATAACAGGTATCTCTTTAAGAGAGGTTGCAGGTCAGGTGGGCGCTTTTTGGGGTGTGATGACGTGTCCAACACAGAGTCTGGGGCCATGTTATAGTCTCCGCAGACAACCGTTGCACCTTTTTTTTTCATCTCAACGGATTTCAAAGTTTTGTGAAGGAATTTGGGCTGACCTGTATTCGGTGCGTACAAGTTTGTGATTGTATAAGTAGAGGAGTTCAAGTCACATATCAGAATAATGTAGCGCCCCTGCGGGTCGATTTCTATTTCATGCAGCTTGAACGCCACAGTGTCTTTTATGGCAATCATAACGCCTTTTGTCTTTTTTTCCGCATTGGCGTAGAAAATGTGGGGGAATCTTGGGTGGGTGCACTTTGGAGGTGCTGAGGCTTGGAAGTGCGTCTCCTGGACGCATATAACATCACCTCTGAGTTTCAACGCTTCTTTCCAGAGGGAACGTCTTTTGGCTGGATGGTTGAGACCCTTGGCATTTAGAGTAATAAATTTAACTGCCATTATGGTGGTGTGGTTTGCGCTGATGTGATGGAGTAGTAAGAGCTTCACTTACGGTTTTTGTGGGCACTTGGTGCGGTGATCTAAGCGGGTCTGGATCCCATATGGCGGGTGTGCGAGGTTGATGTCCTTCATGTTGCATTACGTGGGTTTCCAGCATCCTGACTAGGAACAGATAGGGAAAAAACTTGAACATGTAAACAAATAACAACGTGGCTTTTCGCCTACTGGTAAGTTTTTGAACCATAGTGTGACTCCTGGTCACTCAATTTAAACTTGGGGGAAAAAGTCTTTAGGACTCAACGGAGCACTGTTGAGGCACAGCGGATAGTGCAGTGTTTTCCTGCCCAGACTAGTTATACATGAGTGCGGGCGCTTCTGTGATCTGCAGTACGCCACTCTTCCTCCTGGTTCCTATGGGGACTGCGCTTGTTTGAGTTTGGCGGGGGGTCTGGAATAATGCCCCATGAATAGAGGAGGGACATTCCTTTGGGTACTGAGTCCATTATGTGTTCTCTGCCTTCTCTTGTGACTATGAGTTTTGTAGGGAAGCCCCATTTGTAGGGGAGGTTGTGATTCCTCAAGGCTTTGGTAATGGTCGTCAGGTTCCTGCGCTTCTGGAGTGTGTATTGAGATAAATCAGCATAAAATTGTAGATGAGCGTACTGTGCTGGTATGCCCTCCTTGCGTCTGCTGATGACCATCAGCCTCTCCTTAGTGTGATAGAAGTGCAGACGCAAAATTACGTCTCTGGGTATATTGTCAGATAGGTAACTGGGTTTCGGGAGTCTGTGGATCCTGTCCACCGTCATGTCCATCTCAGTCAAATCCGGCATTAGGGCTGTGAATAGCTGGATAGCGTATGCTTTCAGCTCTTGTTGCGGGATGGATTCTGGGACCCCTCTAATTTTGAGGTTGTTCCTCCTGGATCTGTCTTCAATGTCAGCCATCTTGGCTTTCACTGATTCTAGTTCCTCATCCCTGGCCTTATCTGCGTCCACCAATTCGTTTATTGTGGAGGCATATTCCCCCATTTTGTTTTCAATGTGAGTTACTCTGTCCGTGACTGACCGGAGCTCTGTACCAAACTTGTGTAAACAATCTACCATGTCAGAATGAAGGGAACCCCTCAATGAGACTAGCATCTCCTTTAGCATGGTATCTATGACCGGCTGGCCGTTTGTGGGGAAGGTATCAATTGAGTCAGGCAGCTCCCTGGTGTCATCCCCAGATTCTAGTAGTGAGCTCACCTCGTTGCCGTAATCCGTGGCATCCGGCTTAAATCTAGCCTTCTCTGGGCTCCCCGAGGAAGGGGTGGCTGGAGGGGATGTCATACCTTTAGGTGGATTGCCTCTTTTGTGCGGATTCGGCTGCGATCCTCCCCGTGAGGCTGACGAAGCTGGCGTGGATGTATGGCCGGCGCCATCTTGTTTGGGCCCGCTTGTGAAGAATTCCGTCAGGCGGGTCGGCCCTTTCGGCTTGTTTTTTCGGCCCGGCATTGCTGCTGTGTTGTTGCCTGGTGTTAGCCGACCTGATCGCCGTAGATTGGACTCCGGATCTGGTCTGGGCAAGGTGCCTGGTGCCGTTATGTGTCCCGCTGTGCACGGAGCTCCTGTATTACGCGGCCATCTTGGTCTCCGGCTAGCTCCGCCCCCCGAGCTGCTGGTTTTATTGGGCTTACCTTTACCTTCTTGACCTCGTCTCTGTATAGGGTTTCCTGTGGTAGATGGCCCAAAGAAATGTAGAAACTGACACTTAATCTTCCTTTTGGGTTATTAATTTGAAAGATAACACAGTCTCTCAACGTAGGGTAGAGGGTTAGGAAGAAAGTTCAGGCACTTTTGGACTGAAAGAATAGGAAGTCTCTCACTATAGAAATCCAGAGAATTACCGTTTCACAGCTGGATACTCACAACCACCGGATAGACCTCCTCTCACTAGGCCTAGCAGCCGGTAGAGTGTTAGGTAAAGCAAAGTCTCTGCCACAGACTTGGTTGTAGAACACTTGAGAAAAGTCTCTGCCACAGACTTGGATGTAGAATACTTTAGGAAAAGTCTCTGCCACAGACTTGGGCGTAACTTAGGGACATAGACAAATTTAGAGAGCTATCATATGGTACCAGTATCTCTCAGCCAGTCCGGCGATGAGTGTAGATCCATAAAGTGTCCTTCAACTGAGCCTCCAGGCCCCTTCAGAGAAACCAGCCTTGTGCATGGCCTTCTCCTGAAGAATCCTCCCCTGGATGCTCCTCCAGTTTCTGGGCCTCTCCTTAGAGCTAACACAGTTTGGCCACACAATTGGTTCTCCTTTGGGTACCCAAAGGTGACCAGGGTCTTTTACAATCTTAGCAGCATTCCTGGTCCCAGGTCCCCTTTTAAAACAGCACATGGAAAGTGTTATTTTAAAATGCACCTGGACTCAGCGGCTCCTTTGGGTCTCGCCTGGAATATAAGCTATAATTTTCAGCTGTCAGTGACACCTGACATCGAGCACTAAGCCCAGGAACTTCAACAATCTTGGGCTTCAGATTATGCTACCTTGGGGAGTAAATATATATATTAACACTTTTATACATATACAGTTTACGATGCCTGAAAGCAAGACAAATAGGGACACAAGCATGTTGTGTATATATATATATATATATATATATATATATATATATATATATATATATATACATTTAATAATTTAATAAAAAAAAAAAAAAAAGGATATATAACTGGATTTAACAATGTTTTGATCCTGAAGTTCAGCTTTAATATAACTCATACCATGTCCCTGTGTTGTTTAGCCAATTTCTTTTTTTCCTGGAAAACGATTTCACAACATCAGTGAATAATTCTTGGTAGGAGATTTTAAAACGATTTTTGTTAGCACTACATGCAGCAGTTATAAATCGGATCAGTTTTGTTAAGAAGTATTACATTAACCACTTAAGCCCCGGACCAATTTGCAGCCAAAGGACCAGGCCCCTTTTTATGATTCGGCACTGTGTCGCTTTAACAATTGCACGGTCGTGCGACGTGGCTCCCAAACAAAATTGACGCCCTTTTTTTCCCCACAAATAGAGCTTTCTTTTGGTGGTATTTGATCGCCCCTGCGTTTTTTTTTTGCGTTATAAACAAAAATAGGCGTGGCCTGGCTTGCCGAGAAGATGGACGCTTAGCTCCTTAGCTCCCGCCACCTCACGACTTTAAAACTATCCACCGGAGGTTTCACTGCACCCATTTACCGCTAACCCATGGGGACTGCTTCGCGGACATCGTCTACCTCACGATCCCGCTCCCCACGGAGGAATTCCGGGGCCCTGACCAACACTATTCCTGATATGTTCAGGAACACCAGAGGGAACATGGCGCCCGCTCACGTCAGGGATTCACAAGACCAATCTCCCGCCCGGTCTGACATCCAGCTGCATCCGACCCCGCCACCATCATCCGATGTCGGGCCTGCGGAACTCGCCCTGCCTCCATCTCAACCCCAGCTGAGCATCCACGACCTGAGGGCCATAGCAGAAGATATTAAGGGCACCCTCTCGGCGGCCATTGCAGAGCTGCGCCTTGATCTTCGCGCCGTCAGTACCAGAGTAACGGTCGTTGAGGATACACTCAGTATACAGGGAGCGCAACTACAGAAGACCACTCACTACGTGGATACACACACCCTGCAACTACGAGACATGGCCCGCCATCTGGAAGACCTCGACAATAGGGGCAGACGCCATAACCTACGGGTCAGAGGCCTTCCAGAAGCTGTCGAGGGAGATCAAATTTTGCCCACTGTTACGGATCTCTTTAATAATCTGCTTGGCCGCCCTCCTCAAACCCCACTTATCATGGACAGAATCCACAGAGCCCTTCGTCCCAAGGGCAGAGACACTGATCCACCTCGAGATGTAGTCTGCTGTATTGCTGATTTCAGGACCAAAGAAACGATCCTGAAACGAGCCAGGGAACGGCCTCACATCACTCATTCTGGCGCCTCGATACAGATCTATCAGGACCTCTCCAGCATAACTCTGCAGCATCGCAGGAATCTCAGACCGCTACTTGACGCCCTCCGCACCCATGGGATTGCCTACAAATGGAAGTTTCCATTCTGCCTATCGGCCGCTTCCCAGGGCCGCACGGCGCTTCTTAAAGTACCAGAAGATCTACCGCGCTTCTGCCACACGCTGAACATCCCGCTTGTGGCGGTTCCAGATTGGTTTTCGGAAATTCCGCCGCTCGGCAATACAAAGGGATCCCCCTGCGCCGGAATTCATGGAAGCTCAAGATCAAGATGATCGCCAGGCCAGACCACCCTCCACCATGGGAGACCGGGAGGCGCGCAGGTCTTACCATCGCGACCGCAGTCCATACCACTCATCTACTTCCAGGAGGTCCAGGAGGGACCATTAAAGATGCCTTCACCCATGTCCGTCTTGATGTTACTACAAGCCGTTATACATAGTTTCCCCTGTTACATTCCGACCTGTCCCGTGATCCTCTGTCTACCCACTCAGAATGACGGGAACTGTTCAACAAGGATCCGGACCAGCTGTGACCACTTACCCAGGTTCAACCTGGTGCCTGGCGACACGATCGCTGGTTTGTTTCCACCCTGATGGTACCCCACGGTACATTCGCCTCCCCACCGGACCCCACAACCTCTGGGAGCACTACTTCCAACCAGGTACGGTGCTCTATTAACTTTGCCTCTATCCCCAACTCTAGACCGAGTGCTCGGGCTGCACTCTACCCTACAGCAATGTTTGGGAAGGCATTACTAGACTTGCTTGCTACGACCCCATGATACTTTTGTGCTGTTTCTGCTTTTTATTTTCTATTTTATTTTTCTGCTACTTGTTTTGACAAACATTCGCCATCTTTGGGTTACACGGAGCCACCAGTACTCTCCCGCCTTGATCCTCCTCCGCTCCACACTACAATCCCCAAGCTTGGCGACCAACTGTGGGACTGACGCTAGACGCGATCGTAACCTATGCCTGACGTACTTACGCCCTCAACCCGGAAATGACCCTCAGCAGATTACGAACAGCCTACCATATAGCCTACAGCCTCTTTCAGCGGCTCCACTACAGCACGGATGACACACGATCTACTACTGCCACTAGCCTGACCCCCTAGGCCGTTATCACCTACTGTGCAACACTCCTGCTCTCCAAACCACTTAACAGCCCGACCGAAACCTGGACTCCATTTGCACATTCTCAATGTTCCTGCACGCCTGTATGGCCCCGCCTGCTTGCAAGTATCCCGGTGATAATATATATGTCTCTAGCAGCTTTTATATATGCTTTCTATTTACAGATACATCTCCTGGTTCAGTGGGCGTACGGACCATGTTTTGATATTTATGTTCAATACTGTTACATGTTTTTTCACTATTCAAACGGTTATGTTTCTCAATGCCATAGGTGACACCTGGACTGTCTCCACTCTACTTCACCTCCATATAAAATATCTCTCTCTTATTTTGCTTAACACTAGATCCCTGGTAACATCCCGATCTCTTCGGCAATATCATCTAACACCTTCTGATCTGGGTAAACATCCTACTATCTCCTCTAATTCTAGTCAAATTGCCCTTACCCACTCAATAGATCCCCTCCATACACCGTACAATCTACACCCATGTTCTTGCCCTTAGTACCTCCCACTTTTGCTATCTCCACACAGTCGTGACTTGGCGGGACTCCCATGTTTTTCTGGACTTACCAGTACTCTTCTCCGAGCCATAGTCGACCCCCACACAGTGGCGGCTTCAGGCGCTTCCTCTCCGTAGCGAGGAGGAGCCCTGTCCCCGCTCTGTACATATACCGATCCTACTGATCTGAGACAGACAGGGATTGCTCCCTGCTGCCTCTTCGGTTTTTTTTTTTTTTTTTTTTTGTGGTACACACCACACCGATCCACACACAACACTTTACCTCACATCAGCTCGCTTGAATTTTCTCCCACTACTTGCTCTCACTCCACTGACCGACTGACATGGACACCCCAAACCCCTCGCAGGATACAACACAGTCTCTCATGCGCATGAAAATATGCTCCATTAACACCCGTGGCCTCAACACCCCCGAAAAACGATCACTATTACTTTCATACTTGCTTAAGACTAAAACCCACATTGCTCTACTTCAGGAAACCCACTTCAGATCCGACCGTATCCCCAAGCTTCATAACAAACATTTCCCCACAGTCTACCACACTCCCAATCCAGAGGCCAAGCCCAAAGGAGTTTCTATCCTCATCTCCCGTCATTGCCCCTTCCAAATTACCGATGTACAAAAAGACGTGAATGGCAGATTCCTCTTTCTAAAAGGGACACTTAACAATAGGTCTATCACAATTGCCAATTTGTATGCGCCTAACACTCATCAAGTCACGTTCTTTCGCAACACCCTACACCAACTCACCGCCTTCCAAGCGGGTACTCTAATTGTTGGAGGAGACTTCAACGTGGCACTAAACCCCTCTGTGGACACCTCCAAAGGCCAATCCACACTGACCTTTAAAGCTCTACGTGCTATTAAAACCCAATTCCATGACCTACTACTACATGATTCCTGGCGCACCTTACATCCCAACGTCAAGGATTTCACCTTCTTCTCCTCTCCCCACGACCGATACTCAAGACTCGATTACCTTTTTATAACCCAAGATGACCTTTCCTACCTATCAACGGCCTCCATCGACCCGATGTTTTTATCTGACCATAACCCAATATCCATGTCCCTGCATCTTCCTTCCACGGCCAATAGATCTCACATATGGCGCTTAGACAACTCCTTACTCACAGACCCAGCGAATGTCCAAACGATCTCCAAACGCCTCACTCAATACTTTGCTGAAAACTCTTCGGATACCTCCTCCCCAATGGTGATCTGGGCTGCTCACAAATGCGTTATTAGGGGATCATTTATCTCTTTGGCAGCAACACGTTTCAAACTTAGAAAAGCACGCATCGATCTCTTAACTACTAAAATCCGTGACCTTGAGCAGAAACACAAAGCCTCCCTGGCAGCTGAGGTCTTGACTGAACTGACCCAGACCAGAGAGGAACTCCTTGAAGAACTTCATCTCAGACTGAAACGTAACTATGCCGTTTCCCAAAAAATGTTCTATGAGTTTGGCAACAAATCTAGCAAATTATTAGCTAAAGCGCTTCAAAACAAGAAGGCTGCTCATACTATTCATTCAATTAGGGACAAGACAGGTAACCCCCTGACCAAGACTGACGACATTGCCGACCAATTTGTGGCCTATTTCTCCCAATTATACAATCTTCCTACCCAACCATCGAACCCTGACCTCCCCGACCGTGAATCGGCCATTCGAGACTTTCTACAAAACTACTCTCCTAAACCGATCTCAGAATCTGAAGCTGCCAACCTTAATTCCCCCCTCACGACACCAGAGGTCCTCTCCGCCATGAAACAACTAAAAACGGGGAAAAGCCCTGGCCCTGACGGCCTAACGGCCAGTTATTATAAATCTTTTCCAGACATACTGATACCCCAATTAGTAACAGCTTTCAACAACTATCTCCCAACAGATGCTACACATAGGGATATACTAGAAGCACACGTCACACTCATTCCAAAATCTGATAAGGACCCTATGTTAGTCACAAACTACCGCCCCATATCGTTACTTAACGTCGATCTGAAATTGTACGCTAAGGTGCTAGCTAACCGTCTGCTGCCCCTTCTCCCGAATCTGATTGGCCTGGATCAAGTAGGGTTTGTCCCTGGTAGGGAAGCCAGGGACAATACCATTAAAGCGCTGAATATTCATCACTGGCTTACCACCACATCGACTCCAGGTTTCTTCCTATCCCTGGACGCGGAGAAGGCGTTCGATAGGGTGGCATGGGACTATATAGAAGCAGTACTCCATACACTTGGTTTACCACAGCTCTTTATTCGCATGATTATGCTTCTGTACTCCTCTCCCTCTGCCAGACTAAGGGTTAACGGCCGCCTATCGAACGCCTTCTCCATAACCAATGGTACCCGTCAAGGATGTCCTCTATCCCCAATCATTTTCTTACTCACTATGGAACCCTTCCTACGACGGCTCAGAGATAACCCCGACGTGAAAGGCCTGACCATCAATCGTAATTCATACAAAATCGCCGCTTACGCGGATGACGTCCTGCTCTTCCTTTCTGACCCACTCGTTACAATCCCCAACTTACTAAAAGACCTCTCCCTTTTTAAATCCCTCTCCAATTTGCAAATTAACTTTTCTAAATCCCAAGCACTGAATGTCTCACTACCAGCCCCTTTAGTATCACTTTGTAAACTTAATTTCCCATTCCAATGGGCCCCTCAAGCCATCTCCTATCTAGGGATTAAACTACCCACTAATTTGCTGGACTTATATACACTTAACTTTGCACATGCACTTCATACCATCCAAGGAGACTTGCTCAAATGGCATTCAGGCTCCTTTTCCTGGTTTGGAAGAGTAGCAATCCTGAAAATGAATACCCTCCCTAGACTCTTATATCTGATGCAAGCTATCCCCATCACCTTACCTCAGGCTTTCTTCACAACGTACCAGCGTATGTGTAGGACTTTTATATGGAAAGCTCAAGCACCTAGAATTAGCTGGAATCGAATGACTCTCCCTAAACTGTCAGGCGGTCTCAGCCTCCCCGATATCTGCAAATACCACCTCGCGTGCCATTTAACCAGGGTAGTGGATTGGCATGTACACAAACCACATAAAGACTGGATTCGCTTGGAACAAGCTTTCTCTCCCATCCCATTAACTCACTTACCTTGGCTCCCCAAATCTCGGGCCCCCAAACCCCTCTTAACACATCCATTAATCAATGCCACGCTGCTCTCCTTCCGTATCTCATGCACCCATATGAAACTAACTCCAACACACGGTCCCATGACACCTTTAACCGACAACCCTGATTTTCCACCAGGTCTAATTCCGAAAGCCCCGACGACAACTGTCCCTGACAAACCCCCTAGAGCCTCTGACTTTTTTCAGAATGGGACCCTTTTATCGTATCACTCAATGTCCCTCTCTTTCCCAGAATACCACATCCCCTTCTTCAAATTCCTACAACTCCGCCACTTCTTCCTCGCCTCGACTCAGAACCCACAATGGCACAGAGAACTTACGTCTTTCGAATCTCTATGCCTTAGTACTGAACCCCAGAGACACGTTATATCGGCCACATACTCACTACTCTTCTCCACACATATAATCAAAAATGATACCCTAGTTGAACGGTGGGAATCAGACCTCGCCATCGACTTATCGCCAGTAGACCGGGAACGTATTTACCATCATACACACAAGGGTTCAATAAATGTCTCTTCTCAAGAACATAGATATAAAATCCTCTCAAAGTGGTATAGAACCCCAGACAAAATTCACAAATTCCATCCATTGGTCCCCCCGACATGCTGGCGATGCAACGCAGCTCTAGGAACACCTCTCCACATCTGGTGGGATTGCCCGCTCCTACTTCCATACTGGACAGAAATCCATCGCTTATATCCCAGATCACAACATATACTCCAGACTTCACACCGGCCCAATTTCTACTACACCACACCTCCATTCCCCAAAAAGCATACAACAAATCACTGACGTTGCATCTCATTAATGCAGCTACCCAATGTATACCGGTACATTGGAGATCTACAACACTCCCCACGATTGCCGAATGGATCAAGCGTACCGACAAGATTTCGGAAATGGAGAGTCTCATACACCAGGCCACGGATGCCCCAAATAAATATGGGACCACGTGGGCCTGTTGGACACATTTCCGGGTCCAAGCCTCCACGCCACCTGCACACACCTCCCTAACCCTCCGCACGACGTGGCCCGCCTAATAGGTGTAATAGTTTGTATACTTAAATACCCTACTGCCCTAGCACTCCTTCCTGATCCCCTGGGTCTTTGATCCATACACTGCTCTCCAGGCTTCTCCCGGATCCTCACTTTTCTTCTCATGTGAACTGACACATGCCAACCCCAAGTTGTAGTAGACAGATTATCCTTCTTATGCTACGTTGCCTCCCTCCGATATCTGTTTTCCTTCTAGTGTCCTACCCCCGCTCACAGTTAGATCCCCATGGGGGTGAGTGAGGGAAGGCAGAACTGGCACAACGTAGCTTCTTGCTCCTTATTTGTCAACACTTCTTACTCACATCTGAATCCTCTGCTACACAGCTAACACGATCATACCAGCTACTTACGGTTGTTACCCACCACATAACGTGAGACTCTCTCTATCTGAAGAGGACTAATGTCCATAATCTCTCTCACCTAGATCATATTTTTAACTCCTGATCACATGTACCTATGTTGTTACAAACTATGACTGACATGTTCTCTCTTACTGTTCATCATCATCTTTGTTACACCTCGTTTGTATTTTGTAATATGTACAAGTCTTGCTTTTACTGTACATCTGCACATTTTTCAATAAACTTTTTTGAAAAAAATAAATAAAAATAGAGCGACAATTTTGAAAAAAATTCAATATTTTTTACTTTTTGCTATAATAAATATCCCCAAAAAATATAGTTTAGGCCGATACGTATTCTTCTACATATTTTTGGTAAAAAAAAAATTGCAATTAGCGATTATTGATTGGTTTGCAAAAAGTTATAGCGTTTACAAAATAGGGAATAGTTTTATAGCACTTTTATTAATATTTTTTTTTTTACTAGTAATGGCGGTGATCAGCGATTTTTATTGTGACTGCGAAATTATGGCGGACACATCGGACATTTTTGACACATTTTTGGGACCATTGTCATTTATACAGAAATCAGTGCTATTTAAATGCATTGATTCCTGTGTAAATGACACTGGCAGTGAAGGAGTTAACCACTAGGGGGCGGGGAGGGGCTACGTTTTTTTTTTACTGTAGGGGGCGTGGCTTTGCGTCTGACGTCACTGATCGGCTTTCCCGATGACAGGGAACAGCCGATCAGTGTCAGTTGCGATAGGAGGCAGCTCTGTGACCCGATCGCGGGACACCAGCGGCGATCGGGTCCGCTGGTCCCACGGCCACGGAGTTGCGTCGCGCGCGCGACCCTCGCCGCCGACGTATATCGGTGTGAGGCGGTCCTTAAGTGGTTAATAGCTACTGTTGTAACATTTACAGAATAAGCAGCATACCATTGGATTGCCTAATGCCCTGTACGCACGATCAGAAATTCTTCCAGCAAAAGTCCGATGTGAGCTTTTGGTCGGAAATCGTGTGTATACTCAATCGGAATTTTCTGGCGGAATTTCTGCCAGCAAAAGATTCAGAGCAGGTTCTCTATTTTTCGGTCTGAAAAATTCTGATCGTCTGTAGCAATTGCGACGCGCAAAATTCCTACGCACGCTCGAAAACAATTTGACGCATGCTAGGAAGCATTGAACTTAATTTTACTTAATTGCTCGTCGTAGTGTTGTACGTCACTGCGTTCTTGATTGTCGAAAGTTCAGAGAACTTTTGTGTGACCGTGTGTATGCAAGCCAAGCTTGAGCGGGATTCCATCGGAAAAAACATCCACGTTTTTTCTGATGTAAAATCTGCTCTTGTGTACAGGGCATTAGTATTAACTTTTCAGGAATTATCTGGAAAACTCCTAAACTGTCCATATACTACACACTAGGTTGTGTAGTAAGTGACCAGCTATTTCACAATTTTGCCCAGAAATGTATACTATAGCCAAGGGCTTCCTGACAGTTAAACCAAGCTTCTGGTTAATACGGAGGATAGAAATGATAAGAAAGTCTGAGATCAAGTAGTGCAAAATTTAGAGGATCTAGCCAAGCATGACCACAAGCAACTCTTGTTATCAGTAAACCATGCACCCTGCTTACTATTAAAGTGTATCTAAACCCAAAAACAAACATTTTAAATATTGCAGCTTACCCATCCTTAGTTTTTTATCTTGCTGTCCGCAACTAATCTATATGGGAAAGCATAATTTATAGTTTCTTTTTGTATTGTTTACTTTAGGTTGTTTATCAGCCAATAACTCCTAAAGAAGTTGGAAATCAATGAAATGCCTAAAGTCGATTGCTCATCTCACTTCAATAATGTTGCGATTATGCTATATACAGACTTGTAGAAGACAAAGTTCAAAATGTTCTCAATTTTTTGAATAAATATACTGGCAACATGGGGAATATGACCATGGTAGTGTAGTATTTTACTGTGTGAGTTATATCAGGCTTGAGTATGTACTATTCTTATGATTGTCAAAATAAAAAAGCACCATATTTATTATACTGTATGCACTTTATAGCTCTTTACAGTATCTTAAAAGTCCCTTGTTTTTTTTTTTTTTCTTCTATACTGTATATTGTTTGTATCTGGGATGTTGGTACCGTTAGACACATTGGGGTTGATTTACTAAAGGCAAATAGAATGTGAACTCTGCAAGAGCTGGTGCTCCAGAACTTAGTAAATGATGGGGAGCTCTGCTGACTTCCATAATCCAATCGTGTTCAAGCAAAAATGCTGCTTTTTTTAAATTTTCCTTCCATGTGATTGGGTATTCTTTGAAAAATGAAGCGTTACCTCATTTACTAAGCTCTGGAGCAACTACACTTGCAGAGTGTAACTACACTTTGCAAAGTGCATAGTTTATTTGCCTTTAGTAAATCAACCCCATTAACTAATCCCAGGTCCATATACACCTTTTGGTCTAGCAACTAATCTACGTTTTATCCCCAACCCAGCACTGCAGATATGATAGTTCAAAGCTGATTGGCTGCTATGGGGAACGGAAGGTTTTCCTGTTAGTACCCTTTTTTTTTTTGCTCTAGTCATTATTTATTGATATTTACTGATACAAGTCTGTGGCTTAGGAGTCACATAGATTCCTTTCACCATTCTCACAGCAGCATCTGAGCCGGTGTTCAGCAAATGTTTGAACACCTGCTGATTTTTATACATTAAGGGTGAATGCAAGCAGAGATTGTTATTTATATCATTTTATGAGGATGTTATTTTTTATTTTTTTTGATAGTCATAAAATAACTTATATCTCAGCAAACTTGCAGGTGCAATAATAATATAACCTTAGTGAATTGAGGCATGAAATACCCCAGAAAACAGCCCCATATCTAGTTGTTTATACCACAAAAGAAAAATCCTAGAAGAGGGTACCGGGGGGGGGGGGGGGGGGGGACAAGGCAAATGCAAGTCTCCTCTTCTTCTATAAAGACTTCTTTTTGGAGAATTCTGATTCGCTCTAAAGCTGAACTTCTGTTCATTTTTTTTTCATTCAACCTGCTGATTGAATGAAAGAAAAAGTGTGCCTGCCTAGGTAACACTTACATGGCTTGTGAATCCCCCAGCCAGTGACTAGACAATAAAAGAAGAAGCAGAAGACAGACAAACTCATCTGCTTAGTCCTCCTACTGATCGACTCCTTGTGTGGCCTCTCCCTCTCCCAGTCTGTATTCTGTTATACAATGGACTAAAGAAGACTGACACCAAGCCAAATGCAGGTACCTACAATGTTTGCAAAACATTTTTTGTGTATATATTACAGTAAACCCCCGCTATATTGCGGTTCAGTTATTGCGGTCCCGGTATATCGCGGTATTTTAATTAGGACCTGTTATTCTGATATTGTGGTAATATTTCGCCATTTTGGCAGTTATGTACTCTATTTTTTACTGTACTGTACAGTATACTGTACTGTTAAGACAATATTTTTGTGTTTTAAAAATCCTCTTGATCTCTCTCTCTATCTTTAATGTGTTTCTATTGCATAAAAGTGTGTTTAAAGACCTTTAAATGCTATTAAAAAATTAACAAAACATGCCTAGGGTGTATTTAAATAGGGTCTTTCTATTTCGCGGTTTTTCACTTTTCGCGGGTGGGTCCGGAACATAACCCCAGCGATGGAGGGGGGTTTACTGTACTTTTTTTGAGTTGTAATTGGCCCAGGTTCATGACTTTATGGATCATCTTTCTCCTCTTCTTCCAGTTGACGGAATTGAATATTGTAGAGAATGGCAACAAATATCACCTCCGCACCATTATCCTGTGAGTCCAGGGCATCTTGGGGATCTTGGATGCCCTGGGCTTACAGGAAGTGGGTTGAAGGATGCTAGGGGTCATTCACCCCATAACAGGACCAAAGCTGGATCACACAGCGCTGAATCTGCAGGGGACAATGCTGGATAGTGGGCAAGTATATATATTTTTTCTTTTTACTGTAGCAGGGCAATGACTTAAAATGATTGTAAAGGTAATATTTTTTCTTAAAATAATAAACATGTACTTAACTGCTCTGTGCAATGGTATTGCACAGATCCAGACCCCCTCTCCTGGGGTTCCCCGCTGGCGCTACAAGCCCCTCCTCTTCTGCGTTCTCCTTCTCCTCCTGGCCAATCAGGACAGAAGGCGGATCTAAAGAAGACTGGGTTAGCCAGGAGGAGAACCCAGGGAAGCTGCAGTGCCGTGACCACTGCAGGGGTGAGTGCGGACCTGGGGTGGGGGTTTGTCTGCGCCCCCCCAAAAAATATGTTTAGGGCCACTGATCAATAATCATATTCATAGTCTGTCGTCTTTTTTCCTTTATAAAGCAAAACATTTAAAAATGATATAAAACTCATATAGGTACAGTGTTGCATGACAGAGTAATTGGCAGTCAAACTATCACAGCGCTGAAAACTAAAAAATAGTCTGGAAAGAAATGAGGTGTGACCTGTATGTATTGAGGTGGTTAAAGACGTTTGTAAATGTTTATTTTTTTTCTCTATGCAGCTTACACCAAGCAACATTGAGATCCACAGCCATACTGTATATTTACTACTTCTTAATATTTACTGAGCAAATAAACTTTATTGCATTCACACTGTTTTGATAGTAAAACACCCGTTACAAGGTCAATGGAGATAAACAACGTTACTTTTCTCCCTGGCATAAATCACAAATCTTACGCTTGGTTTCGAAAAGACAGCTAGTTATTTTATTCTGACAAGAAAATCATTTTGACAATGAGATGGAAGGCTCGAAGATTTAAAAGCCATGAATCTGATGACAGCGGCTATTATGTGTGCTTGAGATTACCTTAGTGAGGGAACAATAGCATGTCAAGGAAGTCAGTCAGGTAAACTGATGCTCTATCAGCAAGTAACTGATACCTCTGAGGGAAGGAGACGACTAATTGAGTTTTTAATTCGTGCCACTGACAGGATATTTATTCTTTTCAATATTGTGCCCATTTCCTCACTTTTATTTGCTTTTCAGCTTAACTTTTTGCTTTCGTGTTGATTTTATGTTTTAGCCTTGGAAAGTCATACATGCAGGTTTGTGGGATAGGGGCAGAACTGGTAATACAGGTGAGGCAACGTGTCTGCAGTGACATGCAAAAGAGGCCCACACATTCACGCTGTGGTGTAGAAGGAAGCTGTTACTTTGGAGACTGACTGCTCTTAACAGACATCTATCGCAAACTCGTGTAGCTTTTAAATCGAATTGAAATTATATGTGATATGTACTGTACTGAATGTAGAGGAGCATGTGGGTAGGTGCAGCCTGATGCAGCGGCCAGAAAAAACACGAGACTAAGTGCACTAACAAGAATATATTGTAACAGAAGCCCAATACAACACAACAGATCCGGCCGGAAGGCAACCCAACCGGGAACACTCACAAGTTGTAACAGAGATTAGACAGTGATTAGACAGTAGAATAAAGACTCTGCAGATGCCAACAGCATCTGTCTCGTGGAGCAGAATGCAGCCTAGCCAGTTTGTACCCAAATGTGGAGGCAACCAGGAAGGATGGCGTGTCCCTGCACTTTTCCTACTCCTACAGAACCTTTCCCTGACACTCAATACAGGTGACTAGTCCCTACTCTAGCCACTTGCAAAATGCGCCCCAAAACCCAGGAGACAGGGTCTTAAATAGAGTCTGGCAGGACAGAACACTAAACAGGAGCTCCAGTGTACAAAACACAGAAAACTGTTGTATTGATGGCAAATGTACTAGCTGGACTGAAAGCATATGCACACAGTCTTGTGCTAAAGGAAGTTCAGAAAACAATGGTTTTCAAGAAAGATGCCAAGTTTATCGATGCAATCAAATGGATCTTACATGGTGCTGAGCAGTAATCCCAGGCAGTGATGGAAAGTTAGTGTTATCTGTCTCAAACATGAGCGAATGAGAGACAGCAACTGTAGAATGATGGGAAAATGAGAGCAGTTTTATTCTGCCATGCAGTGGATCTTTCTTTACTTTCTTTACACTGTTTCATGTAAATATAATATGTCAATAACATTTATAACATTAAAAGAGAAGTATTGGAATCCAGTTTTCCCCTAATCATACTTACCTAGGTGGATGAATCATCGGTCCGATGCTGCATCTTTCCCCACGGCGTCTCTGCACTGAGAACCGAGCAATCGAACATCGTCAATTACTCGGTTCTCTCGGCTCCCAGAGCAGAGAGTGGCTGACTGTCAAAAAATGCTGAGCTGTGGTGGAGCTAGGAAGAAGCCATCTAAGCCTCTCAGCAGCTTGCTGAGAGGCTGAGACGGCTATCAGTCCAGGCACCTGGTGGATCCAGACTCCGAGAGTCGGGATAACGTGGTGCCTGGACTGATCTGTGTGACGTCAACAGAGAGCGGACTTCAGACTGCTCTCTGCTAAAAAAGTGGGTCACAGGAGTGCAAAACAAATTGCACTCCTTTGACTCATAGGAGAAGCGTAGCCGAATGAGCTCAGGCTGGATGTCTCTTTTAACAATATGTACAATACTGTACCTAGGAGCATGTGTCTTGTGTTTCATTTACAAAATTATATAAACACTCAGAGATAACAAAACAGATTTAAAACAATTGCGGTTTGCATGACTTTTAAATGTGATATATTTCTCTTTCTTGTATGGTATTTGGCTGCTGACATTTTACATGTCCGTATTCTGCATGCCAAATACACCAAACAGCATAACACAAACTAAGGCCAAACCTCTGAATCCATCAGATACACATAATATATATAAATATAAAAAAGTGCGGTGCTCATAGTGCACGAAAATAGCACATAATATATATATATATTACATATACAGTATCTCACAAAAGTGAGTACACCCCTCACATTTCTGTAAATATTTTATTCTATCTTTTCATTTGACAACACTGAAGAAATTACACTTTGCTACAATGTGAAGTAGTGAGTGTACAGCTTGTATAACAGTGTAAATTTGCTGTTCCCTCAAAATAACTCAACACACAGCCATTAATGTTTAAACAAAAGTGAGTATAACCCTAAGTGAAAATGTCCAAATTGGGCCCAATTAGCCATTTTCCCCTCACCGGTGTCATGTGACTCGTTAGTGTTACAAGGTCTCGGGTGTGAATGTGGAGCAGGTGTGTTAAATGTGGTGTTATCGCTCTCACTATCTCATACTGGTCACTGGAAGTTCAACATGGCACCTCATGGCAAAGAACTCTCTGAGGATCTTAAAAAAAGAATTGTTGCTCTACAAAAAGATGGCATAGGCTATAGGAAGATTGTCAAGCCCCCGAAACTGAGCTGCAGCATGGTGGCCGAGACCATACAGCGGTTTAACAGGACAGGTTTCACTCAGAACAGGCCTCGCCATGGTCGACCAAAGGAGTTGAGTGTACATGCTCAGCGTCATATCCAGAGGTTGTCTTTGGCAAACAGATGTATGAGTGCTGCCAGCATTGCTGCAGAGGTTGAAGGGGTGGGGGGTCAGTCTGTTAGTGTTTAGACCATATGCCACACACTGCATCAAATTGGTCTGCATGGCTGTCGTCCCAGAAGGAAGCCTCTTCTAAAGATGATGCACAAGAAAGCCTGCAAACAGTTTGCTGAAGACAAGCAAACTAAGGACATGGATTACTGGAACCATGTCCTGTGGTCTGATGAGATCAAGATAAACTTTTTTGGTTCAGATGGTGTAAAGTGTGTGTGGCAGCAACCAGGTAAGGAGTACAAAGACAAGTGTGTCTTGCCTACAGTCAAACATGGTGATGGGAGTGTCATTGTCTGGGGCTCCATGAGCACTGGGGAGCTACAGTTTATTGAGGGATCCATTAATGCCAACATGTACTGTGACATACTGAAGCAGAACAGGATCCCCTCCCTTCAGGGACTGGGCCACAGGGCAGGATTCCAACATAACGACCCCAAACACACCTCCAAGACAACCACAGCCTTGCTAAAGAAGCTGAGGGTAAAGGTACTGGACTGACCAAGCATGTCTCCAGACCTAAACCCTATTGAGCATCTGTGGGGCATACTCAAATGGAAGGTGGAGGAGCGTAAGGTCTCTAACATCCACCATCTCCGTGATGTCGTCATGGAGGAGTGGAAGAGGACTCCAGTGGCAACCTGTGAAGCTCTGGTGAACTCCATACCCAAGAGGGTTAAGGCAGTGCTGGAAAATAGTGGTGGCCACACAAAATATTGACACTTTGGGCACAATTTGGACATTCACTTAGGGGTGTACTCACTTTTGTTGCCAGCGGTTTAGACATTAATGACATTAATCACTACTTTACATTGTAGCAAAGTGTAATTTCTTCAGTGTTGTCACATGAAAAGATGTAATAAAATATTTTAAAAATGTGAGGGGTGTACTCACTGTTTGTGAGATACTGTATATATATAGTGGAGGTTCGCCCACCGCTGAAAAAATTAAAACCAGCAGCTACACATACTGCAGCTGCTGGCCTTAAATAATAGGACACTTACTTGTCCTGGAGTCCAGTGATGTCGGCACCGCAGTGTAGCCTTACGGCTTCATGCCGGCAACCCTACTGCACATGCGCTCCGCTCCGCTCCTCTCCTCTCTCCTACTGGCCCGGCGACGGGGAAGAGGAGGGAGCCGAGCTGCGATGTCAATATCTGTGGCTGTGGCTCCCGGAAGTGGGAACAGGATACCAAATGTCAAAGACAGGTATCCTGTCCCCCCTCCCCCGAAAGATCCCAATTGTGGCACCGGAGGGGGGGGGGAACAAATGAGCGGAAGTTCAACTTTTGGGTGGAACTCCGCTTTAATAATAATAAAAAAAGTTATATGGTGTCTATTTTCCTAATATTTTCAACATTATCATTTCCAGTCCATCACATTAGCAGGCTGAGAGCAGATGTAGCGTGCCGATCTCCATTCAAACATCCAGCAAAGACAGGGAGATAGATGGCTGCCAACCACAATGGAGAAACTCCAAGGGACTCCAGCCAGGAAGTGATTTCACCAAAAACCCGGAGGTCCTCAGCCACTGACTCCGCACAAACTGAGGGGGCACTAAGGAACAGTACACTAAACCGATTACCAGGACATCATGTTTAAGGACATGCTCTTTCTCAAATCCTGACACAGATACTGGATATAGAACTGTATATACGCTAGCACTAGGGATCAACACACTACAATTAAACAGTACACTAAAAATGTCATTAAAAACACCACACGGAGCCTGATAAAGTTCTAAGAATTACAATAAGCATAATAAGAATTAAAAACAATGTCACTGCTATTCAAATCAAAAGGAAATCTGGGGAAATAATAAATTAACAATTGTTTAAAAAAACAGACTGAACAGTATTGGGGAGTGATAAATAATTATAGATCCAACTGATCAGTGCTAACCAGTATTGTTTGTATTCAAAAATGAAAAGGTACTGGAAATACAGCTTGCTGTTATATAATTACATGACAATGAAAAAAAAAAACATGTTTTATGGATTTGATGAACATGCTTGGACATTAATCTTAATGTCATACTACAGATTATGGATAAAAGTTTCATATTAATATGCAAATCCATCTTTGTATGGCATACATAACCTTAAAACACATACAGTATACCAGGAAAAACAGAAACTCGAAGCTGCTTATATCAGTCAATGAACTTCAGGCTCTTAGTTTAGTCCATTGGGAGACTACACTATTTAAGTGGGTGAGCAAGACATAGTCTTGTTGGCTCTAGGGAAGATGCAAGGCCTCGAAAAAAAAAGGGTTAGCCTGCTACTGCTGGATATTTGATCTGTTATGTGATATGCTGCATCGTGGCTCTATAACTGCTGTTTTTTTGAAAAGCTGTGACATGTGTTTATTTGTGAGTATAATACTTACCTCTTTTATTCATTAAAGATTTTATTGAGGATAATCCACTTTGTCTGTGTGCCCTCTGTTTATTTTGTGATTTCAGTGGAAAAAAAGAGACTTGTCAGATATGCATTCAATTGCAAACACTGTCAGAGCCCTCCTGTCCTTACTATTATACAACTTAAAGTGGCGTGGGAGACTATGTTTGTCTGAACCCTCCTTTTTAAGTCTGAGGTGCTCACTGATCCTATTTCAGAGTGAGCATATCGTACACCTCCACATACAAGAGGTCACAGGAGCACCGCAGTCCATATATTACATGGTCCGTGGAGCATGTCATGAAGTGTTTGACATCATACCTATCCCCTAACCTATCAATGAAAGAAGACTGTCCCTGAGCAATGAACTGGCACATAAAGCAGCCACGCTTGGAGCACCTATATGTGCCAGTCCTATTGTTAAAGTAGTATCTAATATCTTCTTGTCTACCCCTCTTTGTGTTACTTAATTTACTGGGTGCAATGATATTTTCTATTGTTCGGCCTTCCTGAAGGTGACACGGGGTGCGTCTGGTATAACCGGTCTCAACTTCGAGTCTGAACACAAGATGTGCTAGTGTTTTTGCAAGACTTTTGTAATGGCACGATAGTTCCATTGAAACCTGTAGTAAAATGCACAACATTATGTTCAGATAATTGCGCTCTAGAATTGTTGGGCAGACTATCTAGGAATTTGGAATACGCATCCTGTATAAGTTTCTCAGGGAATATTCCTCTTCCAAGTGGGGTGGTGGCAACTCATGTAATGCAGGTGCGAGTTGCCACCAGTGGGTTTTCATGAGTCAGCTCCAGGTCTAGGAAAACCAGGCTGACTGGATCAATAACATAAGTGAAACGTAAACCAAAGTTGTTGTTGCAATAAAAAACAAACTTTCAAAGTCATCCCTAGTGCCACTCTGGATGATTAGGACATCATCAATATAATGCACGAAAAAAAAAAATATTTTTGGCAAAGGGATTATGATGCCAGATGTGTAACTCTTCCCAGTGCCCCAGGGTGATGTTAGCATAACAGGGGGCAAAATTAGCCCCCATAGCTGTGCCCTGGATCTGGAGGCTGGAGGTAGAACTATGATTTGAGCAACCATTCACCCTTTGCTTCCCACCGCTGATCACCAGAGGCCTTCAGGGAGAGACTAAGGGGTCCATAAGAGGTCACTGCAGCATCTGCAACTGGTGAGAGGGCTATTCACTCATTACTGATACTGCCAGCAGGAACCAAACCATTGAGAGCAGGAAATCAAGTGTACACAATCCCTACTGTACCCATACTGCACTCTATACCGCACTTATCACAAACCTATACCCACCCTACACCACGTTACACCGAATCTTTACCGCAAATGAACCACATATACCTGCATGCAGGTTAACTGGAACTGTTGTTAAGTGCCCCAACGATGGCCAGCAGAACATCTCAAAGCACCGCCCATCCCGAAATAATTATTCTGCAAATCCCCTTTTGTTCCCCTGCTCCCCCGTCTGATACAATCCTCCATTTTTTTTTGGACAGTGCATACCCAGTCGGTTTAGGACTAGCATTGCCACGATAAATGCACTCTGCCAGTATAGTCCCAGCACTCAGTAGAATAAACGTTACTACTGCTCACTATTGCACTTGAGGGGACTTTGCTACTCTTTATGCTGATCTGGATAACAAATGTAATTTTATGCCTAGTCCTTACTTTTAATCACTTTGTATGCTGAATTGTGGTATTACCATTGTTAATCCACTTTATACTTGCCTAGTTATCAACCATATTGGGTAACAATATATTAAGGTTGCCTTTACCACCTGGTTTGGTGCCTGTTTCTTTTTTTTTTACATAGCACTACTACTGGGTACTAAGTATTACTTTAAGTGAATTCCGGTGGTATTTTATTTTTGTACACTCAACCTACCCATCAGCTACATAGCAGGGACTGAAGGTGGAACTTACCCGCACATGTGTGGGTTTCATACTGAAGACAAGCAGGCCAATAAGGCTAAAGTGAAGGTAACGGCACCTGGGAATGCATGGGGCGAAATCCTCAGGAACTGTAAGCTAATGCTTGATCGTATTTTCTTTTACATGCCCAACTTGATGCTTCTGCCTCTGAATGTTTTTAAGGATGAAAGCAACTCAGGGCTGTGTTTTGCCATATGAATGTACAATGAGTATTAAGCCTATGGATTTATTTATATGGCATTGCATGGTGAAGATTGTGCTTAGCAGTCCATGCTTACTTACTCATGCCCTTCCTCCCTTCCTCTAGAGTAAAAAATACCAGCCTGCTTGGCTGTTGTTGAACTAGGCTTAACGTACTAAATAAGTTACATGATTAACCTTACTGATATTATCATCTTTGAGGACTGAAATTATTATTTTATGAGACATTGATGTCCAGCAATACATCATACTGATCAATCATAGTTTTACCTACTAACCAGCTGATGTGTGCCCCTATGCTCATTAATTGCTAGATGCTTACAGCTTCATGCTTGATTTATAATGACTATGCTATTATTGACATTCTTTAGTTTAATTTAGGTTGAGGAGCATGCTATGTTTTATTTTGGGGCAGATTGAATTACCCTATGTAGCAGGAACAGTCAACTAACAGGACACCAGTTATCTGGTATAATAATTGTCTTTATTATGTGGTTATAAGAGACTGCCTGAAAAATTATACCATGACAATGACATGTTTTATTTATCTGTAAACATCTTACTGTACCTCCCTAGACTTATTCTTTTAAATATTGACATCGTTGTCATTTTATGGTGTATGGTGGAAGTCTATATGGAATTATGATTATTGCTGGTTTTTTTTTTGGGGGATTTAAAAAAAAGCTTTGGTAAAGTAACACTATATGAATCCTTTTTTCCAAGGGTTCTTTTCTTGGGTATTTATTAATGTTTGCATTTTGGGGGTACCTTGATCCACACCAATAAATTACTGTGAGATAGATATGTGTGGCTCGTTTCATTCCGAATAAATATTTAAACAGATTTTTCGTTATTCTGCGATTTGGAGATTCGGATATATCCGAATACCCGAATTACAGTATAAACTAAACTTACCGAATGCTCCAAATAACTAAATGAAATTCGTCCGAATTTCTGAAATTTTTAATTGAAATTCCATTCAAAGTTTACATCGAACTCCAGTCAAATTCTAACTGTAAACATATTTTTGAAATCAAAGATAGTGTGTGTTATTAGAGTACTATTATGAAATAATGCTGTTTTTGTTATTGTGATTTAAAGAGTCATTGTAATCATTTGATTGAACATTTTTCTTTTGTTTTTTCCCCTTGCCACATTTGATTATAAAAAATAAAAAATAAAAATAAAAGTTTTCGAATCGACCGATTCAAAATATATAGATTCGAATGTTTCGAATTGAAAAAATCTATAAATTCAAGGAAAATTCTAAAAAGACATAAAATACGAATTTAATGAATCAACCAAATTTAACTAAACTAAAAAACTAGATTAACTAATTAACGAAACAAAATCAAACAAATTTTTTCGTCATGCAAATCTCTACTGTGAGAAAGTGAAATGATAATTGCCTTCCACTCAACAGGATGTTACCTTAATGGTAACATTATAGTTGTCTTCTTGAAAATATTAAGCTTGCCTTTACTACCTGGTTTGGTGCCTGTTTTTTTTAATATAGCAAAATTTTATTTTTGTATACTCAACCTAGTGTGTTAGAGGGGCTGAGGTTTTTGTAAACGGTTGAGGCAAAGAATCGTAGCTCCTACAGGGTAGAGCTACAAATACATATACTGTATATACTGTATATATATATATATATATATATATATATATATTATATATATATATATATATATATACACTATATTGGCAAAAGTATTGGGACTCCTGCCTTTACATGTGCATGAACTTTAATGGCATCGGAGTCTTAATCTGATGTTGGATGAGAAGACCTGGCTCGCATTCTCCGCTCTAATTCATCTCAAAGGTGTTCTGTCCAGTTGAGATCAGGACTCTGTGCAGGCCAGTCAAGTTCCTCCACCCCAAACTCGCTCATCCATGTCTTTATGGATCTTGCTTTGTTCACTGGTCCAAATCATTTGGTGGAGGGGGGATTATGGTGTGGGGCTGTTTTTCAGGGGTTGGGCTTGGCTCCTTAGTTCCAGTGAAGGGAACTCTTAAGGAGTCAGCATACCAAGACATTTTGGACAATTTCATGCGCCCAACTTGGTGGGAACAGTTTGGGGATGGCCCCTTCCTGTTCCAACATGACTGCGCACTAGTGCACAAAGCAAGGTCCATAAAGACATGCATGCGCGAGTTTGGAATGGAGGAACTTGACTGGCCTGTACAGAGTCCAGACACCTCCAAGATGACCACTGCCTTGCTAAAGAAGCTGAGGGTAAAGGTGATGGACTGGCCAAACATGTCTCCAGACCTAAACCCTATTGGGCATCTGTGGGGCATCCTCAATTGGAAGGTGGAGGAGCGCAAGGTCTCTATCATCCACCAGCTCCGTGATGTCGTCATGGATGTCGAGTGGAAGAGGACTCCAGTGGCAACCTGTGAAGCTCTGGTGAACTCCATGCCCAAGAGGGTTAAGGCAGTGCTGGAAAATAATGGTGGCCACACAAAATATTGACACTTTGGGTCCAATTTGGACATTTTCATTTAGGGGTTTACTCACTTTTGTTGCCAGCGGTTTAAACATTAATGGCTGTGTGTTGAATTATTTTGAGGGGATAGCAAATTTACACTGTTATACAAGCTGTCAATTTACTACTTTACATTGTAGCAAAGTGTCATGTTTTCAGTGTTGTCACACACATGAAAAGATATAATAAAATATTTACAAAAATGTGAGGGGTGTACTCACTTTTGTGAGATACTGTATATATGTATATCAAAAGAAATACCTTTTTTTAGTGAACACATGACCTCTGTTCTCAGATGCTCAGATTGCTGTGGGTGGAGACTGCAGGGGGGGGGGGGCATGTCAGGAGGCAGGAGGCAGGAAAAAAAGCAGTATACTGATCTTTCCGGTCATTAGCTTGCAGGGAGAAATGTCAGCCTAGGTCTGACCAATGGAGTAAAGGCAGCCTGTGCTTCCAAGTAGGACGCTTCCAAGTAGGACGCAAAGAAGAAAACTGACTACTCTAGGATGGATGTACTTCCACGTTTGCTGTGGTCAGTTTTATAATAGAAACGCAGAGGGACTCTCATGATTACCAGAGATTTCACACAAAGGAAACAATACAAATAGAACAGGAAACTTTGTACAGCAGGCACATAGTACATTGTACAGCAGACACATATCAAAAATAGGAAATTTGGGGTAACATACACTTTAATCACTTCCCGCCCGTCTGACGTCCTGGACTCTCACTGGAATTACCGGGATGATGCCTGCAGCTGGCGATGGATTTTTATGTAAAAGCAATGCCTGTGGCTAAATAGCCCTGGATTGCTTTTATATGCAATGTAGTTCATCCTGGTGCCTTTCTGGGCTCTCCCGTCCCACTGGGGAGCCTGGGACTGAAGTGGTTTTGTTGAACCTACTATAGAGATTGAAGAGGACTGGAATTTCCCCAATCATCTCCATGGTATATGAAACCAGAAGTGACAAGGATTTTGTCACTTCCGGTTTTCGCCAGCCAGGATGTAAAAAAGCCATTACTGGCTTGTGAAAGAATTTGCTTTTAAAGTGTGACCTATGGAGATTTTTTGGTACAGTAGGTTGCGCTGTTCCATGGTGTACACACTTTTAAAGCATGGCACTTTAGGGAAGAGGAGCCTGCCATGTAACGGCAATACAAAAAAAACGAAAAATTGATAAATAGATCAATCCAATGTGTCAAATAGCATAAATATCTTCAATCAGTTTATGACACACTGATGTACATACTGTATGTTTGTAATCCGTAAGCAGCTAGATGCCTAATCACTTGCAAATGTTATGAACTTTTATAGGAAAATAGTCTGCTCAAAGCATCACATGTAGTCCCATATAGTATACACAGCTCACTCATAGGAGTTCTACCATAAGCGTGCCTCACAAATGTCCCTAATTGCTCAATATTTGTTTCAAAGGGCTGTGCAACATATCAAATGAGGTTTATATGTCACAAGAATAATTCACATAATCCACAGGGAACACTGATGTAATGCACCTTCTATATCAAAGTGCAGATGCAAAATAGCTTTGACATCTAGCTTCTGTGTGGCAGCCATTTCCTGTAAGAACAGGAATCTATCTGGTGTAGCACTACTCTCACAGGAGCCACTGATTTGTGTCCCAGGTTCTTTCCCCTCTCTGTAGCAGTAGCCAGGCAAATGGCAACATTAATTCCTATGGCTCAAATAAACAGTCTAGGGTTGCTTTTTTTTCAAGTTTTTTGCATTTGGAAATCTCCAAAAGGCAGTGGGAAGCAATCAAACTTGCAGCCTGCAGAGCCCAGAGCAGACCAAAGCAATCACAGGCTGCGCTGCTGATTACATCAGAGATACAAGAACTAAATTTGCTACACTGGTAACACAGACACAGAAACAGATCATAAGATGTTGCATGAATCCAAAAAACACAAAAGTTTTTGCATGCCACAAGACAGCTACTTTATAGGTTCTGTATATACAGTATTTATAATTTGTATTGTAGGTATATACAGTACAGTACAGTATGTAGTATCTGTAAGTAGCCCAATCAAAAGTCACTTGCAATTATTATACATTGTCTCTGTAGAATACGTCCCCTTTGTAAGTGTGCAAAAAGCTGTTCAAAGCATCACATGCAGTTCTATATAGCATATGGAACTGATTTATGAGAGCTCCACCATAAGCATGTCTCAACATAAGCAGTATAAATAGACTAACTAATGCCTCATACACATGATCGGACTTTCCACCAACAAAACCATGGACTTTTGTCTGAAGGGCGTTGGCTCAAACTTGTCTTGCATACACACGGTCACACAAATGTTGGCCAACAATTACGAACGTAGTGACGTACAAGACGTACTACGTTATTTTTCAGCTCTTTAGTGCCACCCTTTGGGCTCCTTCTGCTAATTTAATGTTAGTAGAAGTTTGGTGAGTCTTTTCACGTTTTTCATTTAGCGCTTTTCAGTTCACGCTTTTCATTTTGCGTTTTTCAGTTAGTTTCTTAATGGCCGTTCGTCAACCAGGCATGTTGCGGAATCAGAGGAGATAACGTGTTATTTATTATTGGCCTTGGAGCTATTGCTTTGATATTACTTTTTGGTTGAATAATGATTTGATTTGTTATATTTTCTATATTTTTGGATTCAGAGAATGCAGTTTTTGTTTAAGTTCTATTGGCAGATAGCATGTCTAACTTTATTTTTTTAATTTTTTTAATGCACAATAAAAAAATTGGGTAGAATAATACTTTGCTATGTGTTTTACTTCAAATGACAGTTTGGGAGTAGGCAGTTATATTTAAAACAATATAATGTAAAATTGACAAGGGACACCAACATGTATCTTTGATCTTAAAAACAACGGGATAATGGTGTTGTGGTCACTTGCCCAAATAAAATTAAAAAAAACATAATAATATTATACTTGATATCACTAGAAAAAAAAAAAAAGCCTTTGAAAATGAGTTTGTAAAAACGGAGGATTCGCCCTGGGACTTTAAATTAAGTGGGTACCATTTCCACCAGTAAACATAACAGTAGTAAATATAGTATATGATTTATTCAAGTACAATTGTTTACATGCATGGATAACACCAACAGTTGCCAATTAAAAGATATACATAAACAAAGAGTATTGGTACATAAATGTAGTAGTAGTCATAGTACACAGGCATCATACTACCCGACTAGTTTTGCGAGATCCAGCTCGCTCTTCAGGGGTGGATGTGTGTAACAATGTACCTAGAATGAAAAAATATATATATGTTTGGCAATATGGCACAGTATTAATTATAAGGCACAGGGTAGGAGGGGTTGTGGGTCCCCATACTCACCACTGAGCTTGACCATGGCTCCAAGTGTGCGGCTCCAAGATGGCGGCAGCAGGTGCCTCCCCAGGGAGCGGAGTCAGATGGGACCCCACCAGGGGCCAAACGGAGAGCAGGCATGGCATGGGTGTGGTGATGTATCCCTAGAGACCTCATTAGTCCATAAAAAGTATAGGCTGTGAACATAAGTATGTTTGTCAGGCATCTGAAGCAGTAAAGTAGAATCAATCAGTATTAGCATAAAGATATGTATGCATGAATGAAAGGCCTGGGCCAAAGGTGGTAGGGATACAAAGACGATTAGAAACGTAGGATAGCAGATGGATAATAGCAGGTGACACTATAGGCAAGGAAAGAGAGGTGAACTGCGATTGTGTGAATGTGTAGTGATGTACCCCTAGAAACCTTGTTAGTCCATAAAGAGTATAAACATAAATATGTTTATCAGGCATCTAAAATAGTAAAGTAGAATTAATGAGTATTGGCATAAAGATATGTATATCTGAGTAAAAGGCCTGGGTCAAGGGTGGTAAGGACATAGAGATGGTGGAAAACATAGGATAGCAAGGGGATACTAGCAGGTGACAAGATGAGAGAGAGAGCGAGAGAGAGAGAGAGAGAGAAGAGAGAGGTGGACTTAGTTGAACAAACTGATGTCCAAAATAAATAAATAAAAATAATAATAAAAGATAAACTAAGTGTAAGATATGCAAGTGTGCCTAAATATAGAAAGTATCAAAAAGGTGGGTATAATAAGTGCCTGAGTATGGTGAAAATCCTGAATATAAAAGTAATGAGACACAGCAGGCAATCTCCACAGCTGTGTTTGTTATCAGTGAAATGAAAACCAAGCCATGCCTGACCTCCAATTTAACCCCGGAAGAGCCCAGGAGGCTCCGCCCCCAACACCATGTGTGAATGGCTGACATGTGAGTGCAGGAGACGCCCACTGTCATATGGAGGCATGCAAATGTGAACGTGCCCCCATGCCATCAGATGATATAGTGCGTCCAGCTGCGCTGACGTCTGCAAAATCGCAGACGCCACGCCTCTGGCGCTTGAACTTGGGGCCGATGTGTAGGTGTCCCCATCCACCCAAAAGCAGATGGGGACAGCAGGAGACACAGAAAAGCCTCCCTTTATACACATCGCAGCTCCCAATGCGAGACAGAAAATGCTGGTGCCAACCAAGGAATCGCACAAGGAGCCAGGGTATACAACAATACTGGAAATAAAAAATTGTTTGCAATAACTCCATCAGTATCACCAGCAAAGCAGCTTCATTATTATCCCATTAAAGAAGAAGAGAATTGTGCGCTGCATTTCGAGATTTTATAATTTGCCACGTCACGAATGTTAATTCTCCATTACAAATGCTAGTTTACAAGACTGACCTCTTCTGCTTCCGAGCATGCGTGTTTGGACTTTTGTCCGACGGACTTGTGTACACATGATCGGAAAATCCAACAACACACATTTGTTGGCGGAAAATTTGAAAACATGCTAGCCAACATTTGTTGGCAGAAAGTCCGACAACAATTTTTCGATGGAGCATACACACGGTCAGATTTTCCACCAACAGCCTGACATCCAACATTTCCTGTCGGAAAGACTGATCGCGTGTACGGGGCTTTAGTCTATGATAATAACAGCTACCATCATCCCAAACATATAACTAAATATGTACGTGTAAATACCAGGCCTTTGAAGGTGCCAACATTTTAAGCGTAGACATAATTTTTTATAAATCCATTATTTTTATTATAAACAATCACAAGTTGGCATATAATATATCATATATAATGCTGTCTAAATACATAACAGCAGTGATGAGGAATTTGATGAGCTGTGACTCTATGGGGTTGATTTACTAAAGCCAAATAGACTGTTTACTTTGCAAAGTGTAGTTGCCCAGAGCATAGTAAATGACGTAATGTTTCACTTTGCAAAGAGCACCCAATCAAGTGCAAGGAAAATAAAAAAAAAAAAACGTCATTTTTGCTTGCATGATGGAAGTCAGCAGAGCTTTTGCCCATTTATTAAGCTCTGGAGCAACTGCACTTTACAAAGTGCACAGTCTTTTTTGTCTTTACGTCTTTACGTCTTTACATCTTACTACTGGTGATATTATATTATATGTTCTCGTGTTCTGCCCTCACTATGTGTTTGAAATACAAGCTTTTGCAGACAGCTAAAAGCTTCCCAATAAAGACTCAGGAGGAAGGGCTAACAGTTGTAATCTTTACTGAGAATTCGTTTTGTAAAACTGCAAAACACAAATGATGAAGTGGGCATAATATTCTACAGTTCCTGTCAGTAATGGATGCCAATTTAT
The DNA here is from genome assembly GCA_028564925.1 of Lithobates sylvaticus. Classification (NCBI taxonomy): domain Eukaryota; kingdom Metazoa; phylum Chordata; class Amphibia; order Anura; family Ranidae; genus Lithobates; species Lithobates sylvaticus. The sequence continues at coordinate 116,843,848 of CM053038.1, forward strand.
CCACTAGCCGACCAGTGCACGACGATGTACGTTGGCACAATGGCACGGCTGGGCAAATCGGCATACAGGTATGTCCCCTTTAAATTGCGGCATTGTGGGCAAGTGCGCCGCATTCTACATGATCGTGTCTGCGGGTCCCGTGGACTTGATGCCCGCTGGGGGCTCGCGATCATGTCACGGAGCGGAAGAATGAGGAGATGCCTTTGTAAATAAGGCATTTCCCCATTCTGCCTAGTGACAGGACCGGGATCTACTGCTCTCTGTCATCGGGAGCAGTGATCGCTTTCATGTCAGTGGAAGCCCACCCCCCCACAGTTAGAACACCTCCCTAGGACACACGTAACCCCTTGATCACCCCCTAGTGTTTAACCCATTCCCTGCCTCTGTAATTTACACAGTAATCAGTGCATTTTTATAGCATTGATAGCTGTATAAATGACAATGGTCCCAAAATGTCAAAGGTGTCAAAAGTGTCCAATGTTTCCACCATAATGTCGCAGTCACGATAAAAATCGCAGATCGCCGCCATTACAAATAAAAAAATAATAATAATAAAAATGCTATAAATCTATCCCCTATTTTATAAATGCTATAACTTTTGTGCAAACCAATCAATATATATTATATATATATTTATTGTGATTTTTTTTTACCAGAAATATGTAGAAGAATAAATATCGGCCTAAACTGAGAAAAAAAATATTTATATATTATAGTAAAAAGTTTAAAATATTGCTTTTTTTTCAGAATTGTCGCTCTTTTTTTGTGTATAGCGCAAAAAAAAAAAAAAAAATGCAGAGATGATCAAACACCACCAAAAGAAAGCTCTATTTGTGGGGAAAAAAAAGGATGTAAATTTTGTTTGGGTGCAATGTCGCACGACCGCGCAATTGTCAGTTAAAGCGGCGTAGTGCCGTATCGCAAAAAGTGTTCTGGTCTGGAAGGGGGTGAATCATTCCGGGGCTGAAGTTGTTAAAGCAACAGTAAGATAAGTAAATATATACTTATGGTGATCAGAACATCTATCGTTTTCACATTTAGATACAGCCATTGTCTTAGCAATTTAAGGTTTTTCCAATATAAAAATGGCTGTGTTGACATAGTAGCAAATACATTACTCCTGTAGTGTTATAGTTTGCTGAAAATTGATGTATACTGTAAGACCCGGTTCACACAGGGACGACTTAGCCGCCTGACAAGTTGCGTTCCGTTCTGTACAAAGGAACCGTTCTAATAGGAATGACTCAAGTCGCTCCGACTTAGAAAAAGGTTCCTGTACTACTTTTGGGGCGACTTCAGGCGACTTGCATTGACTTCTATACAGAAGTCATTTTGCAAGCCCCCGCTGAAGTCATGTGCAGGTCGCCTCTGTGAGTCGTGCTGCAAGTCGTGCTGCCCCTGTGTGAACCAGCTCTAAGTTTAGTTCTTGAATTGAGCCACAAATGCATCCCCCCATATACAATGGACACTGTTCACATTTAACACATTTATACACCTCCTTCCTGGTTTTCACCCTCTTACAAAATCTAAACTGACAGTTTGCTAAGGCATCCTTTAGGGAAGTTGTCCGTTTCCGTAATCTTTGTAAATTTGGTAACATACTTGGCAGCCTCCACATCCTCACTGAGAAAATTCCAATATTTTTATAGTACTTCCTTAATTTTCTGATGTTACATACTAAAACCCATCTCTCCATCTTTTTTATTCGGCTCTTGTTTTTTTAAAAAAAGTAATGCCTCACATGAAGTGTTATTTGCCCAATTTTATGTTCTTGCTAAGCTTAATGTTACATCCTCTTTGTCTAAACCTTATCCTTTTTTTTTCTAGTTTTCCAGCCTCCACCTTAAAATCTTCCAATGGTGAACAATTCCTCTGGGCTCGTTTGGTATGTATGTCCTCAATAAGAGACTTCCAGTGGAAGCTGCAAGTGTACAATAAATTTCTAGATGCCATAGGATTTCTGAATAACCTTGTCTCCGTTGAACCATCCTGGCTACCACCTGTGGTCAAATCCAAGAACTCCACTGACATAACTAACTCACCATGAAGGTCACATAGTTACATAGTAATGCCCTGTACACATGATCGGACTTTCCGATGGAAAATGTGCGATCGGAGCTTGTTGTCAGAAATTCCGACCGTGTAGAGGCTCCATCTGACTTTTTCCGTCGGAATTTCCGACACACAAAGTTTGAGAGCTGGATCTAAAATTTTCCGACAAAAAAATCCGATCGCGTAAATTCTGATCGTGTGTAGACAAGTACGACGCACAAAGTGCCACGCATGCTCAGAATAAATTACGAAAAGAAAGCACTCGGTCTGGTAAAACTAGCGTTCGTAATGGAGATAGCACATTCGTCACGCTTCAATGTTAAAAATTGTTTAATACAGCGCATTCTCTTTTTCTTTATAATGCTAGAAGAATGAAATTGTTTTGCTGCTCATATTCACACAGAGTTCTCACAAACTTCTTTCTTTATTATTTCTCGTGATTTCATGAATATAAAAAATTTCAGAATTTCCGAATAATTTTTTTTTGTTTTTATGTTTTAATATTTTTAAATTTTTTGTGGTTGTTTTTTTTAAACAAGATCTCCTGTTTTATTTATTTTGGTGATCTTCATAATTTTTTTGTGTGTTTTGTGTGTCAACTTACCACAACACCATTATTATCTTTTTATTTTATTTGTTTATTGTTATTTAATCTCAAGGAGGTTGTATGGTGTTGGTGTCCCTTGTTATTTTGACTTTGTATTTTTGAAATGTACCTGCCTACACCCAAATAAACTGTCCTTTTTGAAGTAAAACACATATGTAAGTATTTCTTTAACTATAACCAAATAAAGAGAAAGGCAATGCTGGAGAAACAGCTGAAATTGGCAAAGCCTTTGGCCCTCAGGGCACACATCAACTATTTTAAGGCAAAATTGGTGGCCTGAGGAGTCCATATATAAGGGAGTACAATCTGGTCCAGAAGTCCAAGAGATCAGGAACAGCAGCAGATGACATCTATGTCCCCAGACTGTGGTCATACAAGAGCCTGCATCTTTTGTCAGACCAGACTGAACCCAGGCCATCACTCTCTGGTCTTACTTCCACGCTTCCTTCCAGGCTGTGGCTGTGGTGTTGGAGGTGTGGCAGAAGAAGGAGGGGGAGGAGGATGGTCCAACTCACGCAGGTGGGTTTTGGTGGTGAGTTGTCCCCTCAACCCTTTATTTAGTGTGAGGTACATGATTTCCTCATACATGAGGCGTTGCCCCTCCTCCATGTCCTGCAGTTTGCATGCAGCCACGGAGGCAAAGGCCTCTTGATGAGTGGGGGTGGTTCTGAGGGCCGCAGAAGCCTCCCCAATCAGCCTGAGCGCTGACTCCTCCACGTTACTCCCTTTCCTGGGCCTTTTGGTTGGAAGGCGGAGGGGAGAGACCTGGGATTGTGTGAGGCTCCTAGGCCTGCCCACCTTCTGGCTGCCACTTAACCCTGCCTCCTCCTGGCTGCCACTTTTCACGCCCTCCTCCTGGCTGAGGTCTTCCTGTGTATGTAAAAAGGACATACTTTTAGTTTTTGGTTCATCAATCACACACAATTTTCAGCTCATGACTGTTACAACTTGAATGTTAACAAATAGAAAAGACTATCATTCTGACCCCAGCAATTTTCATTCTTGTCCCAATTATTTTTGGCTACTACTGTCTATTGATATGTAAAACACTTTATTAAATGAGCAATTAGTGATCAATAATCACATCTAGTTAACATTATTCATTTTTACAAAAAAAATTGGGAGAAAGCTGTGGTCTTTGAACCCATCCATTTTCTCTGCAAGACACAACACAAGACAAACCCAGTATAGGCCAGTGATGCACCAAGTTTAACCCTTTCATGACTAAGCCCATTTCTGAACCATTTTGGTGTTTAAAATAATATATAATAATAAAAAGTTAAAATTCCTATTTTTTGCTAGAAAATTACTTAGAACCCCCAAACATTTTATATATTTTTTTATCAGAGAATCTAGAGAATAAAATGGCGATTGTTGCAATATTTTATGTCACACGGTATTTGTGCAGCAGTGTTTTAAATGCAACTTTTTGCCAAAAAGGGACACTTTCATGAATTAAAAAAAAAACAAAACAGTATAGTTATCCAAATTTTTTTGTATAATGTGAAAGATGATGTTATGCCGAGTAAATAGATACCAAACATGTCACGCTTTATAATTGCACGCACTCGTGGAATGGCGACAAAATTGTGTTTTTAAAAAAAATTTAAATTTGATCACTTTTATTGCTGTCACAAGGAATGTAAACATCCCTTGTGACACTAATAGGTGATGACAGGTACTCTTTATAGAGGGATCGGGGGTCTAAAAGACCCCAAATCCCTCCTTTGCACTTCAAAGTATTCAGATCACCGAAAATGGTGTATCTGAATACCATATATTTTTTTAAAATCTGGCGCCATTGGCAGCTGAGTAAACAGGAAGTGACGTCATGACGTTGCTTCCGTGTTTACATCCAGGAGACTGGAACCAAGCTGTTTCCGGCTTCGTTCCAGTCTGTCACTAGCCGCCGGAAGCGGCGGATGTTCGCCCGGTAAGAGCGGCGGGAGGCGGCGGGAGGGGGGGACGTCCCCTCCTGCTCCTCCGGTATAACACCCGAGCGGCTATTAGCCACATCGGTTGTTATACCTGGATAGCCAATTGCCCGCTCTAAACAACGGTACCGGGATGATGCCTGCAGCTTTGGGCATCATCCCGGTATAACGCTATACGCTTGGCGGGAAAGGGTTAAATTGCACTTTCGTTATAACGATCGCCGCTTCCGATACTCCGTCCTCCGCTCACAGATCGTACGTACGACACACGCATGTTACGTTTTATATACACTGCGCATGCGTGAAACTGCGCCCGCCCCTGAAGTTCTTTCTAGTCTATTCCCCGCCCCTTCTCTTTCGGCACAGTGGGGAGAGCACATGGCGGAGACACAGCAGGTGCATGCTAATTTCAGCAACGAGGAGGACGTCGAAAGCCCGTAGGAGATTTAAGGCCTCAAATATGTCCTTTGTAGAGATGGCAGAGATGGGGGACATCTTGAAGAGGAACGACTATGATGGGAAGTATGGACCTTACCCAAACCCAAATGTGAGAAAAGCCAAGATCATGGCTAAAGTTGTGAGAAGTCTGCAGAAGAATTTTGGGGTACGACGCTCCAAGGATCAACTGAGGAAACGCTGGTCAGACCTGAAATTGAGGGAGCACGACCAGTACAGAAAGATCAAGCGAGTTCTTCAAAAAAGTAAGTATTTGTCATGTGTTTATAGTAATATTATTACTGCATACTGCTCCATGTGCTTTTCTTTACTGTTACAGTTTAAAATGGCAACTTTCATGTTTATGTGTTCAATCGGTCGTAGAAAACATTGTTCGCTAAAATACAATGTTTTGGGAAGTTGTACATTTGTTCAGGCCTATTTCTATTCAAAGAAGTCTGTTGTCTAGATGGGTTTGTAACTAGAATGAGAGGACACTCAGCAGCTGTTTACACATCTGGATTCAGGAGCACTAATGTGGGACACCAGAACACCCTTTTTATTAGGGTGTCCCACACACGTGCTCCAGTGGATACTAGGGGTGTCCCTAGTTCATGGACTGGGCTTGTGTCAAAGCTAGAAGCCCAACACCAAGCCCCTGCACAGCGCAAACTCTACAACGAGTATGTACCCGCAACATGGCTTCAAAACGGTCGGCTGGTCAGAACGGACTAACAGAAAGCACTGAAAAACAGCAAGGCCTGAAAGAACGAACTGAAAATCAGCAATGAGCAGACAAGAACGCACTGAAAATCAAATACGGTATTACTATAAATAGCACGCACTGACAAACAATTGCGAACTGACTACACGCACTGAAGAATAGATACGAACCCACAAGCACAAACTAAAGAGCAGTAACGATCTGAAGCACAAGTCTGAAAAGCGCAAATCGTCTCTAACCAAACTTCTACTAACACGCGATAAACACGAGATCAGCAGAAGGGTGGCGCACTTGGTACTGAACTTCCTTTTTATAGTCCCGTTGTACGTGTTGTACGTCACCGCGTTTTTGACGATCGTAAATTCCGACAACTTTGTGCGACCGTATATATGCAAGACAAGTTTGAGCCAACATCTGTCGGAAGGAGGACTAAGGAGGACTAAGGGCTTAAGTCTGAAAAAAGACACAAGTCCATCTAGTTCAACCAATAGAATAATAATATACACATTGTAGCAGAGCGTCCCAGAGAGAGCCAGGAGAAGTCCTGTTCGGGATTTATACATCTCCCAGGCTCCTCTCATATACATTCAGAGGTCTCTGAGACATGATCCAGTTCGGATCTTAGTCCTCCTTTCCAGGCTAATTTAAGCTCACCTGAGCAAACAGCCATTGCTCTCTGCCTGGGACACACAAACAGGGATGGTTTGTGAGGAGCCAAAAGGTTGGTAAAACCCTTTAAAAACTCTTTACAGAAGCTGACAAGCCGTAGGCTTGCTCAGCCTGATAGTTAGAGACGGTGTATGTTATAGTTAGAGCCGAGACATGGCTAGGACTTTTGTTTGGTGATTTCTGTTTTGATGTGTTTTCTGGAAGACTGTGCAGCACCTGTATATGGACTTGTATTTAAATCAAATAAACCCAGCACTGTTTTCATTATCTCAAGTGGATTTGGTATCTGTGCCTTACTAAACAGCCCATCCCAGTGAGCTTTGTACCTGCTACCTGTCCCCCAGGTTACATATGGTGGATTTCAGCGGGCAGCTGTAGTAAGTTACTACTTAAAAGGCCAGTACCTAGAGTAACTAAACATGGAGGAAATCCTAAAACAGTTGATGATATCCAATGCTGCGCAACAGCAAACAAACGCTGCACTTCAAGCTGCACAACAGCAAGCAACCGCTGAACAGCAGAAAACAAATGCTGCACTACAGCAAGCAAACGCTGCACAGCAGAAAACAAACGCTGCACTCCACGCTGCACAACAGCAAGCTAATGCTGCAATCCACGCTGAACAGCAGAAAACAAACGCTGCACTCCACGCGGCACAACAGCAAGCAAACCCTGCACAACAGCAAGCTAATGCTATCGCACAGGAACAAACGCAGGGGCTGTTTGAACAGCTAGCCACTGCTGCAAAAGCAGATAGAAAAACCTTGTCTGAGGTTGTGGAGACAATAGCACAGTGGTCACCTGCTAAGGTTGATAATGTTGGAGACAAGCCCTCAGCCATCCACGTGGCTCGCTTTTTGTCCAAGATGACTACAGATGATGATCCAGAGGCCTTTCTGTTAACGTTTGAACGGACCGCTGAGAGGGAAGGTTGGCCTAAAACCCAGTGGGCAGGACTGGTCGCCCCGTTGCTTACTGGGGAATCGCAGAAGGCCTACTATGATTTGGAGTCAGCAGAAGCAGCAGACTATGAAAAGGTCAAACAGGAAATACTGGCACGACTTGGTGTCACTTTGGCAGTTCGAGCACAGCGGGTCCACAGCTGGTCCTTCCAAGACGAGAAGCCTCCAAGATCGCAGATGTTCGACCTAATTCACCTGGTGAGGAAATGGCTACAGCCGGAGTCCCTGTCTGGGCCACAAATAGTGTAGCGTGTGGTCATGGACCAGTTTCTGAGGTCACTACCCATTTCCCTGCAGGAGTGGGTGAGCCAAGGAGACCCCAATTCGGCAACCCACCTGGTGGAACTCGTTGAAAGGTATTTTGCTGCAAAGAACCTGGCCACCACCCCTACAGCCGCACGGACTTTCCGCCCAAAGCCACGGTCTCCCCAGGCAACCGGTAAGACTGTTCCAGGGGAAGTGGGTGGTAAGCATGGCAAGGAAATAGGGGGGAGGATTTTTGGTGCCAGGACTGAAGCTTGGCATTCCAAACAAGGGAAGCCAGTGCCTGTCAGCAAACCAAACTGGGGAAACGTCAGGTGTTTTCGTTGCCAAGAAATGGGACATGTTGCGGCAAATTGTCGATTGACAGATGAACCAATGCAGTGTGATTTATCTATTAGAAGGCAGTCTATGTTTGCAGCGGTTTCATGCACTGCAACCCCAAATATGAGAAAACCAATGTGCCAAATGACTGTGAATGATAAGCCTATTATAGCCTTGCTGGACTCTGGAAGTCTAGTGACTTTGGTTACAGCTGAAATGATTGAACCTGTGAATTATCATGCTAAAAATGTTGCTGTGATCTGTATACATGGGAATACCCGGGAGTATCCTGTAACCACTGTTCAGTTTAAAACTGGTTTAGGTACGGTGACCCATCCAGTTGGACTTGTTCCCCACTTGGTACATGAGGCCATCATTGGTAGGGACTTCCCTAAGTTTTGGGAACTGTGGGATCATCCCAACTTGGTCGCAGTACCTGACTCAGTCGCAGAGCCAGAATTCCTGGCCACTACTGACAACGTGGGTTCAGGGGACTCTTCTCAGGGCTCCCCGGCTTTTCCTCTATCGGTTATGGCAGGAGAGCTGGAGGACCCTGAGGAGGTCCCCACTACCAGTAGAGCCGGACAGCCGTCTGCTGACCCCGAGCCTATGTTAGAGTTTGATGACCTTAATGTGCATAAGGAAAATTTTGGTACTGAGCAGAGAAAAGACCATACCCTTTCCAGGGCCTGGGAAAATGTAATAGTGATTAATGATGTACCTGTCGAACCCGGGGACAGGCCCTGTTTTCCTTATTTCAGCAGCAATGAGGATTTACTGTATCGTGTATGTAAAATGAATGATGAAGTGGTTGAGCAGTTGGTGGTCCCTAAGCCATACAGATGGCTGGTGTTAGAACTTGCCCATGGGCACTTGCTAGGAGGCCATTTAGGGGTTGAAAAAACGACTGAAAGGGTGTTGCGCAGGTTTTACTGGCCCAGGATACAGAAAGATGTTAAGAATTACTGTCAATCCTGTCCTGTGTGTCAGATGTCAGCCCCACTATCCCACTTCCGAAGTCCTTTAGTGCCCTTGCCTATCATTGAAGTGCCCTTTGAGAGGATTGCCATGGACCTTGTGGGCCCACTTCCCAAGTCTGCCCGGGGTCATCAGCATATCCTCGTAATCATGGATTATGCTACCCGTTACCCTGAAGCAGTTCCCCTACGTGCCGCGTCTGCTAAAAACATTGCCAAAGAACTGTTTATGGTAATCAGTCGGGTTGGCATCCCGAAAGAAATCCTTACAGACCAGGGCACCCCGTTTATGTCGCGAATAACTAAGGAGCTCTGCAAGTTATTTAAGGTGACGCAGCTGCGAACCTCAGTGTATCATCCTCAAACGGATGGCTTAGTGGAACGCTTCAATAAGACGTTAAAGAGCATGTTAAAAAAGGTTGTGGACAAGGATGGGAAAAACTGGGACTTCCTGATACCATAATTTGAGTTGCTTTATGGGAGACACCCTCGGGGACTCTTAGACATAGCCAAAGAAACTTGGGAGGGAGAACAGACACCCCATAAAAGTGTCATTGAGCATATTGCCCAAATGCAGGAGAGGATTGCAGCAATCATGCCAGTGGTAAAAGAACACTTACTGCAGGCCCAGGCAGCCCAACAGAGAATATATAACAGGGGGGCACAACTCCGTGTTTTCTCACCTGGTGACAGGGTCCTGGTGTTAGTTTCCACTGTTGAGAGCAAGTTCCTGGCTAAGTGGCAGGGTCCCTTTGAAGTAATTGAGAGAGTTGGGGAGGTCAACTACAAGGTTTATCAACCAGGGAAAAGGAAGCCCGAACAGGTTTACCATATAAACCTGTTAAAACCCTGGAAGGATAGAATGGCGTTAACTGCGAGGCCTCTCCCAGTAACGCCTATGGGTACTGAGTCCCCTCTCATCCCTGAGGTCACGATTCCAGACACCCTCTCATATTCCCAAAAACAGGACACTAGAGAATTCCTGATAAGGAATAGAGAGAAGTTTTCAGAGTTACCTGGCACGACTTCAGCAGTTCAGCATGATATTGTTACTGAA